>JAGGAT010000558.1:0-24612 GCA_017657195.1 Termitomyces sp. T70a | reverse complement strand
CTTACTTCTATTACTTATACATACACTAATACACTTTGGATCTCCCTTTGCCAGCTGTGTGACTGAGCCATAGCTTTCAAAGGTCGCCCTTACAATCAACCCACATCTCACTGGCATCATTGAAAGCTCATACATTTTTGATATTGTTACTTGCTTTAACTCAAGTATCTCCCTTTGTTAACTTTGTTGTGATATCACATATATCACATTGTAAGTGCGCCAGGGCCACTGGCCACTCACACATGCTTTGTTCAATCGTCCATTGTCATGACTCGAATATATATATACTATACAATACTGAAGGCACCCTCAGTCGCTTATATCACGGACTGAGGGTGAGCTAGATCTGTTTCCTATCTCTAACTACGATAACTAACTATGTACTGTAGACACAGACTAATTGTCTGTGATTATTATAGGTACAAATATAGTCGCTTATATCATGGACTGAGGACACAGACTAATTGTCTGCGATTATTATAGGTTGTGCAGTATAGATTCTAACAAACTTGGTAACTATATCATCAAGAAAAAGATTTGTATCATTGTTCTGGAGATTATCAATATCATCCTCATTGAATGTTTCTTCATCAACCCATCACATAGTTAAGACATGCTTCAATTTCTTTTCAAAGAGTTGCATTTCTATAAAAAGGGCAATTAAGACTATCTGAGCATTCTAGCTGTTTAAACACTTATCATAGAGGTATCAGTCTTTTACTATACTTTTTTGCCATGCCTAAGAGATGGTCACAAGAGTGCAAGGAAATAGATTGATGACACACCTTTTTTACAAGCTCTCAGCCATGCAGAGTTTGCATTAAATCATAGACATAAACTAGGCGAGCAACAGTAGCATTGTATCACAGTCCAATAGAATTTGTATTTCTACAGACTCAGCAGTATTGCTGTGTTTACATTGATTTCTTTCAAAATAGAACATATATTCAACTGTCTATTGTTTTGACATATGTTTGACAACCTGCTGGAAACTGACATTAGCAGGCTGAAAGATGCTAGTACAATTTCCTATAACAAAAATAAGGATGATATTTAAATAATCTTGAAAACATGAGCCCTGAGTGTGTCTGATTTGGAGACAGAATAGATAAATATAATTGCCTTTTAATGCTTTTCTAAATCTAGATCCTCCACAATGACATTTTAAATGTAGAAAACAAGAATTCCTGGCATTTACTCTTTCATTGTATTTAATGTGCTGAAAATGACTCCATGGACTTGTTTGACTATTTGCAAAAGCAAAGTGCATTTTTGGCTCTAGTGCCTTATTCATTTTTGCTGTTGTTAGCTTGGGCAATGATATGGTTGTTTTCCTGCTCCAGACTTGTTGAAAGGAAGAAATTCACCAGTTGGGGTGCTCATAACAAGAAGTGTATAGGTATGTTTCTCACTATGTATTTGAATCAATCTTGTGTCAGATTCTGCTGATCTGAGGGCCTTTTCCAATAAAGCTACACCCTTATGAGGCAGACTTGAGTGCCAAACTACATGTACTTGGGGTGTCAAGTGCTCCAAGATGTTGTCCAGGGCACAAAATATCAAAGCAAGCAAGTTCCAGAGTTAAATAGCTTGCTCTGAGGCTTAGGAAGTTGATTTAAGTGAAGGTTAAGTCAAGAATAGAGTTTCTTGACAAGACCAGAATTTATTGAAGTTGTATAGTGCATGCTAGTCAATGCAGTGCATGCTGAACAAGTTTAGACTGAGGCAAGTATAAAAGAAATGAGAGAAACAAGCACAAGGAGAGAACACAATAAGTTATTTGTAATATTGAGACAAAGGTACATCTGAGCTACCTATTGTTGTTATATACTACAGATACTAGGTCCAGATATCTAAGGTGGTTTCAAAGACTATAGGTAGTGGTAGAGTGGGTGTACAGCTGTATTTGAGGAGATCATGTGAGCAGTCCATGGGATCAATGAAGATCTGAGTATCTGGCTTATAGCATGATGCATAATAGCCAGGTGATGGCTGGCAAGTGGCATGATGCTTGATGGCTTGGTGTCAGCCAAGTGATGCACATGATGGTAGGCATAATCTGGGAGTTGGGGGGCAGTGAGAAAGTTGGTACATGTCAGGACTGGCAGAAGAGCTGTGTGAGAGCCTTAGGGCAGTTTCCAAAGGTGATTGGGGGTTCCAGGGAAGGCTTCTGAAGGGGGGTTGTGACACCTCATTAGATACAATGTACTCAGTTTTTGTATCACAATGACTGTATTATGGATGTACCTGTTAGATACAATGTACTATTTGTTAGTTAGTCTAAGTATTATATGATATAAGGACCTGAGACATACTCCAGTCTTTGTATTACAATGACTGAGGTTATTCCAGGTTCTGTTCTGATCCTTATGTTGCAACTATACAGTCTCCTTTTCCTTTTGTGGTGGCAGTATTAGTCATGTGTCCATGACACATGGCTGCAATCCCCCATTTCTAACAAACCAGTTTCAAACCAGTGTTATGCCAAGTGTATGTGGAGAAGAAATAGTTTCCCAATTAATCAACATTGATGAGCAATCTGGGGGGAATGTTTTCCCATTTCATTGTATAGACAAGACAAGAGAACATCTTCTCACATTGCTCAGGGGTATCTGCCAGTATGTGAAAACCTGCTCAAGTTGCTTTTTGGAGGCTCCAATTCATAACATTTGTGGGAATGCACAAACAAAACACTCCAAGCATTCCAAATGCTCATTGTTGTTCTTCTCAATCAAAGCATGTTAGATGTTGAATTAGGACATCATCAACCATGATGTCATTGCCTCCTTAGAACTACTTATCACACATATCACATTGTGGCCATCTTATATATCTCATACCACATGCCTGACAAACAATGCTATAAATTGATAAATATGTATATATAGACTCAATACAGAAGTAACCCTCAGTCACTTATACAAGACTATGAGTGTGTAACTAATACTTACATCTTTCACATATAAAACTGATGATACTTTAGAATATGCTTATGATTGTTCTTAGGTACAGTTTACATAGTCACTTATATGAGACTGAAGAAAACACTTATGATTATTCTTAAGTTTAGAGTTGTAAGATTCTAACAGAGCAATCAGATGGCATGGGCAATAGGAACACCAACAGGAAGCTGGGAAATGTAGATGTTTTGCAGAGTTGTCTTGATTTTTTGCAATACCAGCATGTCCAGAGCCTACCAGTGCATGTCAGTTCTCCACATGCTTCTTTGTTTGGTCTGACCATTCTCATTTGTTAGTTGCTACCCACTTCTATATTGTTCTAGTTTGAACAGCTCAGGTTGATTCTGTTGTAGAACCTTTGCTGTGTCTCCTGTGCTCCAATCATAGCATGCATAGCCTTGTTAATATGGACTTTAAGGAATGAATGGAATCAGTTTATATGTGTTGCTTTTCCCTCTACTGCTCCTTCTGCTCTCCCATTCTTTGTTTTTTGCCAACCTGTGCTCAGGCCATAAAATCTCTTGGGAATATTGTTAGTCACTATTAATTTCAATTCAGTCACACACATCAGAATATTGTTCACATTTTTGCTGTTTTCTTTCTCATCTGCCTCTGCCTTCAATCTCAAGCAATATTTTCATTGTTGTTCACAAGCCAAAATTCTTTCTCTTTCCTTCTTTTCCTCTTTGTCCTTCTCCTCCCTCTTCTTGGCATGTTGTTGAGCCTCCATACCCTTCATATTCTCCTTTGAAATATACTGTAGGCCTGCTTCACCCCTTCACTCTAAGCTTTCCATCCAATTTCAGTAAGTGTTTTTTGCTTCATGCTCATTTGTCAGTCAGTTTTGCAATGATACTCAGCACTTCTTCATCACTTGATATCTTGATTGCATCAGGAGCATATGTTTTGGTTCATTTTGGTGGTGGATTGCCAGCCTGTCACCAGAATCACTGGTATCCAGATGATGTTTGCATTTGCAGGTAGGAACCAATGCACCAGCTCTTTTTGCTGCAGTGATCAGCTGGTCAAGCCACACTGTCTCAAAGGCAGTCTGATCTGTGGGTGACATGCCCTTGACAGACAGCCATTTTGAAGGTTGCAATCAGATCAACTGAAAAACTGGGTCCTTGCTCCTTGTATGTGATGTCCTTTTCTTTCTAAGTTTGAAAATTGGATCTCAAGACAGTGTAACAGCTCCAAAGTGGCCCTGTTCTGTAAGCTTTTTGCCATCTGGCCAAAATGAATAAATTGATGGTGAGCAAGTTGCAGGGACAGTGTCTGGAAGGTTTTTTAGGAGCTTTTGAAGGTAAAGGATCTATTCTATGAGGTGTTTTGGCAGCCCCATTGAAACTTTTGGCTGTTGTGGTGGGCATGCCATGCCTTTGAAGGTTTAAGGATAAAATCAGATAGTAAAAATTACTACATGTGCTATAGCTCATATGCTTTTCAACAGGCCCAGACCTGTATTTATTTTTGAATGGGTGTTGTTGCATGATTTCGGTGTCACGTATCGATAGGTACCTACACTGTATAATTAGTATCACGCGCTATGCACGTGCTCACCGACGCGTCGTGCGGATCCATCAGATGACCCTTTGTAATGACTTTGTGTTTCATCGGTTAGAAACGGTGACAGATATTTGTTGGAGATATCATCTGTGTAAACACTGTGATTTAATAGAAACGCGTTTCGTTCATCTCCTGACAAGGTCGACCACTAACAATATTGATACCTACATTTAAAAAGATGAAAGAGGGAAAGCTGTCAATGCGAAACACTCAGACTGCCTTTCCACAAAGACACCGATTTATCACCTAGGTCGTGGGCATTACTGTTTCTGGCATTATGGTGCATAGAATCGCGAGTCATCGAAGCCTCGAGGACTTGCACCAACGTCACGGTTGAGGCGATGAAGCAAGGCAGATGCATCGTATCACTTCATCAGCGTGATCTGATGAGCCTGTTTTGCACTACATATTGTGCTACGCTTGCCTTTGCCATGTCAGATTACTCGGAATTCTGACAGATGACAGTGGCATCCGATCGAAGGGGGAGTCAAAATCTATGCCCACGGTTAATTCCAAGGACCAAGGCAGCCAGAGAACGCACCGCGGAAGCGGGTTACCAGGCAAATCTAGATTATACGTCGGTAACAAGAGAATAGAACCAGATAAATGCAGAGAAGTAACCATCCTGACAGTATGTCTGTGCCTCGTCTCCCGTGGTTCCAAAAACTGTTATAGTACAAGAACGACAGAAATCAGGAATATAACTAAAAAAACTATCATGCTCCGTCGTTTCCTTCACAAAAATCAGCCCTCAGGAAAGAAGGAAAAGACATAGACATACCTGACTCCTTTGTCCAATCTTCATGCCGTTTGATATCAGCAGCCGTCACCGTCGGCCGCGTGGTTTGCAATGACGTTAGGAAATCCGCTAACCGAAGAGGTGGCTCGAGAAGTTCGTCAGACTCAATCGCTGTCCAATCCATCTCTTTGGCTGCAGGATCCCCAGGCGAACATGGTGTCAACTTCGTAGCCGTGCCTTCAGGGTTTTCCGGATCTGGAACGCGCTTGAAGTGTGTAGCATTGATAACTTTACGAACAGGCTGCATAAGCGCATCGCGCACAGCGGTGGAAATGTCAGATCCAGAATACCCATCCGTCTTCTCGGCAAGTAGACGGAAGTCTTTGGACGTAAGTTTATTTGGTGTGCTTCCAACGTGCAGTTGAAACATGTGTCTTCGTGCATCGGGGCCGGGGAGAGGAATGTATATGCGTTTCTCAAATCTTAAAAACCATTAGCATTCCAAAATTGAATCGACACTGAACTCACCGTCGTTTGATCGCATTGTCAAGTTGCCACGGAATATTTGTTGCTCCCAAAACCAAAACACCAGTGTCGTCATGCCCTACACCATTCATCTGCACGAGAAATTCTGTCTTGATCCGCCTTGACCCCTCTGACTCGCTCTCGTTACGAGTACCAGCCAGTGAATCAATTTCGTCGATGAAGATGATTGAGGGCTTTGATTCTCGTGCAAGCTCAAATAGCTGCCTCACCAACCTATGAGTCGTATTTGAAATAACCAAACTGGGAAGTTGATAAGAAACGCACCTCTCAGAGTCCCCTTGCCATTTGCTCACAAGATCTGAAGAACTGACACTGAAGAAAGTGCTCTTTGCTTCAGTAGCAACAGCCTTCGCAAGGTAAGACTTTCCAGTTCCTGGTGGTCCATAGAGAAGAATACCGCGCCATGGTGTCCGCTTCCCGGTGAATAAGTGAGGAAACTTGATCGGAAGAATAACAGCCTCCTTCAAAGAAGCCTTAGCACCGTCTAACCCCGCAACATCTTCCCATTTCACATTAGGCGTTTCTTGCACAATGGCTCCAGTTAGATTTGCTCTCAACTTCTTCGTTTCTGTATCCTGGCCCTCATCCTCGTCATTCTTCCTAATCCGCAGTATGAGCAAAAAGTACGAGTGGCGGTAAGAGACGGATGTACCTCTTCGCATTTGCACCTATTCCAACAGCGTTCTTCGTGTTCTTAGAGCTCGAAACATGTTTCTTGAGTAATTCTGCTCGATCGAGGTACTCATTGATCTTGTCCCGAATCAATCCCTTAGACTTTTCATTCTTCTCATCTGATTATACAAAGATAAGTTCTATGAGCGAGTAGACGTAGTATAACTGACATTTCATCGCTAGCATGAAGTAGTCGAGAGAATTCTGGTAAAGTTTGAGAGCCTCCGCGTAGTTCTGTTTCGTATCCTCTTCAGTGGCGCGTTGGACTATTTCAACGGCTTTCTGCGGACAGTTCAAGCAATAAAGTATTAAAAGTCAAAGAGAATTTCGACATACATCTAGGGTGTTCGCCATCGCCAGACTTTTGAGCCTGATGGAAACGAAATATACAACCTTCTGGATGAGCACGTGACGAGTGATTTTTCATTGAATCTCTTGCTTTCGGATAAGGATTCTTTGTGTAACATCCATTCATTCAAGTGTTCTATAACACAAGATATGCTTGTTCCAATCTGAGCAATCTGATATGTTCTGCTAGGAATGTGAATACACTGCATTGGTCCATATTTTGTCTGTCTTCGTGACAATGTCACTGGGGGAAATGTAATATTATTTGTATCTGTTTGCATCCCTCACAGGTGCCTATGGTGCAGGGCGCTTAGTCACCACTACTTTTGTACAATCAAAGTTACACACTGGAAATTTATCTGATTTATTATTCCTCTTGTCAAAATGCATAGTTTCATGAAAGGAACAAAACCTCAAGACAGATTTTCAAAATTCTCAAAAATGATGGAGATAGATTTTTTGCTCGCCTCCAATTTGGCCACCTGCCATATATGGTAATAGGGGTCCTACCATATATAGTAATCTACACATCGAGAGCCACTGCAACTCTCTCTGAAATCCTTCTATGTGATGTATACTGTGCTGAACTGAATTTTTGAACTTGAATTTGTGCTTCCTTTGCTCCCAGACACCATCATTGACCAGTGTATCTGCTGAGCCAACCACGATCTCTTTATCAGAGCTGTCTGATATCGAATTCTTTCGAACTTCTCTTTGTTTGGCTCATCCTTCACAAGCACAAGCCACTACAGTCTTTAGGGTCTTATGACGTATCATGTATGTTGTAGAAAATGTGTTCAATTTTCACTATCTACCTGACAAATTAGCATGTTACTGTGCCGACATTTTTGACCCGCAGATTTGGCCACTGTACAAAAGTAGCGCTGACTAAGTGCCCTGCACCATAGTCGCATGATGGGTTGGTTGTTTGAATTAACAATTCTCAGCCACTGGAGCAGCCACCTTTTAATTTTTACTCCAGTGATGTAGCTATGGCTGTAAAGTATAGTATGGTGTCCAAAAAAATAGAAAAAAATCCAAAATGAAATCAGGGAGAGGGATAACTAAGTGAATGAATTTTGTGACAAACAAAATTTGCTAAATAGAATGATTCCTTTATAGCAAGTTCATTTAGACTTCTGCAGTGAGTGGTGAGATTATAATTCATTTACTTTTAGTGGTTGATGTTGTTGTCAGTGATTGTCATGACTCATGTACCCATGCAAACCCCATCCCTGACTACTCCTCATTCTGTATTGAGTTCTCCCTCTGACCAAGCATCCAACCCCAGAGACCACCCCACCAGCTCAATGATATCAAGTCAACATCCTCCAGTCTGCTGCTGCCTGATCAGACCTGACACCCAGCAGATCTCTCCAAGATGCCACTGACTAATCAGACCTGATACTAATACCCAACACCTGGCCAATCAGCTCTGACACCTATCAACACCCATACCATCAACCACCATCAATGCCATCCTCCACCATGAGTATTCTGCCACCCACCTTGGGCCACCCCAACACCCATGCAATATGCTGCACAAACCTAACAGCCTGAGGAGCTCTGGCATTGTGATGCAGCATAATGCAGAAACTAGATGTAATATATATAAAACTGGAGTTTAAAGATCAAGAATGATTCAGGACTACAGTAATGTAAGTAACATACCTGGAGTTTGAAGACCAAGAATGGTCTGACTTCAGAGCAAAAGTAAGCTTTTATACAACTGTACTTGTGAAACATACTATAAAGTACAATTGTATTGGACAATAGAAATGCAGAAGTTTCTGAGACATTTGAAAAAACAAAGAACAAAAGAACAAAAACATAATTGATTACATATGCATGGTAGAATGTAGTGTAGTTAAGTGTCACATATCCTTGACACACTGGCCTGAATTGTCCCATGACCACTCCTTAACACTGCTGGTATCAAAACCTGTTTCCACCAGAAAAAGTGACAAAGAAATGTGTCATGCCATTTCTTTGGCAACTTTTTGCCTTAGAAAAAGGCATTTTTCATTGTCTTAAACTTTTTTTCCTTGGAAATATGTATATTGGGAATGACATGCCACACTTCTTTGTCACTTTTCCTAATAGAAACAGGTTCTGATGGCAGCAGTGTTAACCTGTAGACACTGCTGGCACTGGAAAATATTTCCTTGGGAAAAAGTGTGAAAGAAACATGTTATACCATTTCTAAAGTGCAAATTTCCAATAGAAAAAATCTTTAAACAAAGGACAAAATGCCTTTTTCTATTGGAAATTTGCACTTCAGAAATGGTATAACATGTTTCTTTCACACTTTTTCCAGGGAAAATATCTTCCAGTGCTAGCAGTGAGACAGCAACCTGTTATGTAGTCTTGATATTGCCTAATTGTTGCCCTATATTGCTTGATTTGCCTGTGATCTCAACTGTCAGGGGACCCATTTTTCATTCATCCTTCTCACCCTCTAATTCTCCTCTGGCCACTTTTACTATGATTTTTCTTTATGCATTTCCTCAAGCCCTACCAGCCAGTACCACTTCTAGGACTCTAGCTGCACTGGTTCTCTGTCTATAATCTATTTACTGTGGGTCTTCCAGCACAGCTGCATTAGAACCCTTCTTTCATCTCTCATTTTCACCTTCTGTTCCTTCTTTGGCCACCCTCACTATGGTTTTATTTATGCATTTCCTCAAGCCCTATTCACTGGTACAACTTTCAGGACTCTAGCTGTGCTGGTTCTCTGTCTATAATTCATTTACTGGCAGCCTTCCAGCACAGTCACCTGGATTTGGACAGTCTCCAGGTTTCCACTGTTTTAGGTTAGGGTTGAGGCTTTCTGTTATTCTGTACAGTAGCTCCCATGCACACAGAGCCTTGGAAGTGCCACCTTCAGCATAGAGAATCCTCAAAGTTGTTCTCTTTGGATCTCCCTCTGTCAGGTGTGTAGCTATATCTATACAATCTTAGATAGTACTGAGTATACTTTGGATCTCCCTCTGCTAGCTGTGTGACTTAGCCATAGCCTTCAGAGGTCACCCTTACATCAACCTTGTGTCTGTTGTCCAGTTTATTTCAGTCAATCTATCTCTTGTATTATTTCTGCATCTATCTCTCAATCTCTCTAGGAAATTCTCCATGATTTTTCTTTGATTCATTTTCTGGTCTTTTTTTAGTCTCTCTCCATCTTATTAACTTCATTCATCCTCATTCAACTCACTCTGGACCCTAATACCAGTGTCTATATCCACTTGCCTCACTCTTGGGACCATTTTCTTAAGCCTCCAGAGATCACTCCACCCCTTCAAAAGACTCCTGAACTTTGTTCCATGAATTCCATAGGTTCTGAAGTTGCCCTGCAGATGTCAAGTCTACCTAATAAGGACTCAAGTGCAAGAAGCCCCATCATCAGTGGAACCTGACAGTGAGTTTGAGCATTGCATAGAAAGCTTTTGGTGATTAGACAGGTTAGCATGTGATTGTGAAAAAAGAACAAGACTCTTTGAGTCCAAAAATTCTTGAGGTCAACTGCCTAAAAGAGGCTGAAACTTGAGCTAACTAGTGAATCTTTCTAAAGAAGCTAAATATTAGGGCAATGTTTCAGATAATGTATATATAAAAGAACAAAAGATCTTTCTTTAGTGGCCTTTACAAATTCTAATAGGTGAAGCTAAGATATAGATGCAAAGAGAACATAGACAGACATTCCTTGAAACAACCAGAATAGCACAATAGCTACTCCTGCCTCTTAGCTCAGCAACATAGCTTGTGGGAAACTAAAATTTAATTTATTCATTCATTTCATTGGCCTTCATGGCCTTTGCTATTGTGTTCATAATACAGTGCATTATAATGCATGCATCCACAATGCACTAACATGTTAGATACAAGGGCCTTGCTAACCAAAATTTCAAAAACAAAGTTAAACATTCTCTAGATTTTAGTTAAAAACACATGTTTCAGCTTTTGTTGTAAGTTGTCATGACCCTCCCCCAACACCCTTTGAAGCCCCTTTCAATGACCCCCAGAGTCCTGACCTTCCCCAAGACCATCCTTAACAACCCCACCACAATCCCCCAACCACATGCCACCATTACGCACCCTACAGGCTGCCATTATGTGCATCCTTGGGCCATCACACAGATCACCCAGCCACTCCACATCATCTCAGGCCATCACACACTGTGCAGATCACCCAGCCATCATGCGAATTACCCAGCCATCACTTGTCATGCTGCTGCTAGAACCCTTATTAATCTTGTGGACTGCCCATGCAATCTCCCCAATATGGCTGTCCTCTGCCCCACTATCACACATACAATCTCCAGACCAACCTGGAACTCTTCATAGACATAGTCTCCTTCATGCTTGCTTTGACCTATTATCCAGCATGCACCTCATTAACTGGCACATACTAAGCTCTAACACTCCAATTTTGTCTTGTTGCCAGAACCCCTCCATCAACTTGACTCCCAGCCCTCAGCTCAAACCCAGAGCAAGTCCCATAACCCCAGAACTTACTCTTCCTGCTGTCTTGTGCTCTGAAACGCCTCCCAGAGCTCTCAATGCTGTGTCTACATAGTTTGGCACTTGCTTGTGCCTTGTAAGGTCATTGCTTACTAGGAAAGGCCCCTGGGTCAGTTGAACCTGACATAAGTGTGAAAAAGATGTGCACCTCTAATAATCATCTGCCAAAAGTATACATCAAAGCTATCAATTTAGCTTATGTGCTGGTACTAGAGACTGTTTCTAATAGAAGAAGCAAAAAAGAAATGTGTCATACTCTTTTTTTGTCATATTTTTACCTCAGAAAAAGGCGTTTTGTATTGTCTCAAACCTTTTTCTCTCAGAAACCATGTGCCCCAAAAATAGCATCACACATTTCTTTTTTACTTTTTCCTGAGAAAAAAGGTGTTGCACATTATTTGGCAAGGATTCAGCAGGTGAGCCCTCAATCACCTGAATTTGTACCTACCAAGGATGTATAGTTGAATTTCAAGGGCAAGAAGCAGCTTGAGGATGACTATACAATATATTTGTCAGCTTATAACAATAATTTAGTTTAATTTTCTAAGTAATGATACATAAAGCCATTAGTATCACTGCTGGCACCAGAACCTGTTTCCATCAGAAAAAGTGACAAAAAAGTGTGTCATGCCATTTCCAATGTATATATTTTCATGGGAAAAAGGTCTCAATGGAAAATGCCTTTTTCTAAAGTAAAAAGTTGCAAAAGAAATGGCATGACACACTTCTTTGTCACTTTTTCTGATGGAAACAGATTCTGGTACCAGTAGTGTATGTTGACCTTTGAGTCTGGTTGCTAATTTGTGCTTAACAGGGCAGAAGAGACATATTGTGCTCGAAAGAATGTCATGGAAGTGATCTGGCACGAAAATTTGGTGGCTATACACTTAATAAGCAACACTGCCAACCCCGTGACAAACTTAATATGGGCTACACGTGTCCCACGCGCCTACTTCTGGCCTTGTTTTTGGCCACCTGAACAATGTCATAATTGTTCAAGCATTCGAAAGACAACAAGCATTTGTTACAAAATGAGTCAATTACAACAGTAATTGCCAATCACAATTGGTCAAGAACAATGTTTTATCATCATGATGCCACAAGATGGCCATCTTATTCTAGTCGGCCAGTTACCTTGTTCCGGCCATTTTTGATCATCCAGCCGCTTTGATCATGATAGAACAAAGGTTCATGCCCAAAACGTGTCCGAAAACTGCATAAAAGGGCGTCTACACTGCTTCCTCAAATCTACATCACATCTCATCCCCCACAAGATCCTGGACTTAGCGCAGTACCTCACTGAGTTTCCGCAGCTGTACTTATTTTCCTACCGCTATCTGTTATTATTCACTTGTACCATCCAACCCCATGCCATCACAAAGAGCCCTTGCCCGCGGATCCCGCCCACTTCGGGCTGTCACCCCTGAGGAAGCCGCGTCATGGAGCGACGGCGATAGCGACGCTACGCTATCCGAGCCGCTACCCTTCGAACTCGATGAGGCGTGGTCATACACATTCCAGGTTGGTTGTTCAAGTCTAATTTCCTCTTTATTGTATTATAACAACACCTTACCACGACAACAGTCAGGCGAAAATGTGTGGGTAAAAACCGCAGGCGGTAACTGGCGCAAAGGCCGTGTCACCGGTCAAACAACAAGGAAAGGCGCAACAAGACAGGTAATATTGTTTCATTACAGCTTTTATGAATCTTATCTCACGCTATGATTGACAGTCAAAGGAAGGCCTGTATTATCCCGTTGTCTTCGACGGGAAAATCCGCAAATACTTTGCGCCTCTGAACGGAGAGATCAAACCCGACACCTTGCATACCCAGAGATTACTCAAAGAGGCTGGATGGCTATAGTGCCTTATAGATACCAGGGACATTCGGAGTCGATACCATATAGCACTACTTGGTGCAATTGTAATTCTAGTCAACCATCACAACACATATCCCAATTGATGTGCAGCTCCCAGTATTCCCCCACATGTAAAGCATTTACTCCAATTATACTGATGTTGCCGCAAGAGGTGTGCCCATGAATCCGTGGTAACACCAGCTCACAGCTATCTCAGTTGTACGTGTTTCGGCAGATACGAGTCGGATCTTACTGAACCCTACGTAATGAAACGCATTTCCTCCGAGGTCCGGCAGTCTTATTTTCTTACTTTTCGGTAGACTTGTGGGCATCGTCACGGCCTTCCAATCTGTGATGAGCATATTCTATGATCCCCGTATGATTTACGCTATCTAACCTAGTTACGGCTAAAGGAAGAACACTTGCTCCCGTCATGTGATGCTTACCAGTTCCAGGTCGCGAAATGACGACGTCCATAAGACCAGCCTTTCATGCAAAGAAAGAAAAAAAAAATAAAACAGCTAAATCATCAGAGTTAAAAAGTGACATGAGAAAATTCGACTATAACTGAAAAACGCCCATATGAAGGGTGTGAACTATCTCTACTCGTGAACTGGGTAAAAGCAGAACATGTAAGACAATGAAAAACCAAAGGCGTGATAATAGAAAGAAAATGTGTAGGTAGAGAGAGACATAACAACAACTCGACCGAGACCAGGACAATATAGTAAGCTAAGCAAAGCACAATATAATAATGTAAGCGGGCATGCGGGTGGGCTAAGGGTCATAATTCAAGTCATGCGCCTAAGAGTTCGCAAATAGGAGGATAAAACCCGGTGGTCATGTTAAGGCCAGACGGGAATCAATCTCATAGCGATCTACCAAGATGACTATCTCAACACCACCACCATCTCACTAAACGGAATTCCACATACCTAATGCCCATTCGCCAAATGAATTAACTGCGTCGTCCTCGCACTAACGTGAATATGCTTCGGCTCCTTCACGTCATGACACACCTCAATTTCCTGGACCCACGCATGGCCAATGACATCTTCAATTGTCATCCTATGCTTAGGATCAGGCTCCAACATCTTCCTGATCAATGGCCTACACGCCCTTGGGCTCAAGTTATTGATCGTCGGCGGGCATGCAGACACCGTAGGCGATGGGTTTGCACACGCCTGTGCATACGACGAATATAAGGTGTCGTTCGCCGGCTGTGCAGCACGCCATGGGAGTTCTTGAAAGTGGAGACAATAGTAGACGATTCCGCATGCCCAAATATCGACGAGCCGAGCGTCGTAGGCTGCATGCGTTGAATAAGTGAGTCAAGGCCAAGGGAGGGAAGTAACAGACACGCAGAAGGCACATCTGTTAGCTGGATTGCGGCCGGGAGAGAAGAATAGACTAACGTTTGCCTAAAAACTGCTCTGGGGCGATGTACGGCTCGCTGCCACAAAGACCCGTCGACATGTGGACTGTCGCTTCCCACGGTAGTCGATACACCGTAGAGGCACCGTAGTCGCCGATCTTCAATAGAAGTTAACATCCTAGGGAAAAGAAACGTAGTTGAAACCACACCTTGAGATGGCCTTGGTTATCGAAAAAGAGGTTTTCGGGCTTAATATCCCGATGTGCCACGCCCTGACTATGCAGATACTCGACGCCAAGCAAAATTTGCTTGAAACAACATTCCACTTCACTTGGGCTCATACCTCTGTGAACAAAGTATAAGCCTGGTTTATGATTGACGCCTTACTTGCACTCACCCTTTCTTAATCGCCGCATACAGATCGCCACCAGGACAGAACTCCATCACTTCACACCAATGCTGGTTCTCATCTTGGATGAGATCAACGGTCTCAACAATATTTGGATGATGCAACGTCGAGGAGATGCAAAACTCAGCCGTCAGCTTTTTCACATACTCCTTCTCCGTTTCGTTCTTCCGCCGTGCTCGGAATTGCTTTATGTCATACCTCATCACCTCCCTGGTCCAACATAGACCGAAAAAATTCTCACCTTGACTGCATAAAGCTTCTCTTCCGTCCTATCCCACTTGTGCGCAAGCCGTACGACGCTTGTTGCCCCCTTCCCAACTGCAACCTTCTGGCAAACCCCATACTTCTGCGAGAAACTGACCGCACTATCTCCCGCCGTACTCTTTCCCCTTCCCTTTGCCCCATCGCTTCCCGCATCCGACAGCGAAGATCCGACGGAGCGTTGAGACCCCCGTCGGTTGATCTTCGGACCTGACGCGAGTAGGTCTTTGAGGTTGAACTTGTGCGACCCCGAGTCCGAGTTCACTGACGCAGGCTTTGGGCGCGACGGGGTCACGGTGGAGTTGGAGCTTTGAGGTGTCGGCTTCTTTGCGCTGGAGGTACCATTGATAACCTTGTTTCCTGAGACGCCAGATGACATGCTTGGTGCGCGACTAGGCGGTTGGCTTGGCGGTTGGCTTGGCGGACGGCTACTAGGGCGGGTTGGAGGCAAGCTATTCATGGGCAAGCAACCAATATCGCTTTCGGTCGGCGAGGAAGTAGTGGAAATATTCGAGATCGTTGTGTTGCCTGTCAAAGCTAGCTTTTGAAACGAGCTTTGTGTATATCCAAGATCCTTTTCATAAAGACCGGATTCTGGCGGAGGTAATGTAACAGTGGTGGCCGTGGTTGCTGATTGTTTCGGAAGATGATCGGTTTTTGACTGCGAGGCGAACGATGTTGTCGTATTGTTGTGCAGATTGAGTGCTGCTTTGAGATGGTTCGATAGATTTGTGACTCTGTTCGGTCCATTGTGCGGGGGTTTGTCGGTTCCATCAGTGCCCTCGCCTTCAGTCGGCGTCGTCTCTTCAGAGGAATTGGCCATGTGTATATGATGGTGTCTTGATCAACGTGGGTATGATACGGGTTTCGTGTTCAGAATTCAACAACAGCCAGCGACAGACGAGAACGACGATGCCTAGAGGGACGAAATCATATTGTACTGCGTGCAGGTGGAGATGAGGGATGGGAACGAGAGGGGCGAAGACGAGGATGCCTTGGCACCGCAGAGCACAACGGCAAAGACAGTCCCGAGGCTGCCGGTGAACGCAAAGCGCCGGGTTACGATGTGGGAGAGAGAAAAGGAAAATTGTTGGCGGTCCTTTTCTCTGAGTTCCAGATCCATTGGTCAGCTCCACGTGCGGGCTCAATTCATCCCGATCGATATCTGCAGCCATGTCCCGTCAACTTCATTTCTCTTTTCCTTCGTCGTCATCAGCCCTCGGAAGCTTATATACGAAATGAAAAAGAGAAGTCCTTCCTATTGTTTCTATCCTCACTCGAGGTATAAAAATATGACCTACGACTGTGAAGTATATGTTGATAGTACGTCAACGCATACATATCGTAAAAATCTCCACAAATATCCCTGAGTACGCAATCGTTTTGTATCGGGTAATGTCATGATAGGGCCATATCCCTTTTACCACGAGGTATCTGCGCTCTATCGATTCAGTTTGTCGCCACACTGTGACATACGGGTCCCGAGTTCGTTGCCAAATGGGCAACAAATATCACCATGCATCAAATGGCAATAATAACGCTGCTGCCTGCTTCAACGAAGATTGATCGACATCCCTATTACATATCCCTTGAGCCTGATGTTGGTGCCGGTCATATCACCATCCGTACACAAGTCCACAAAAGCTGGCTTGGTCACAGATTGACACATCAAAGCATCGTCTCATGCCTCTGCCGGAGAAACTCAAGACAAGACCCTGGACGAAAGAGAGTACGGTGCCCACATACAAGTGTCATTTGCCATGCATTTCCCGCGTTTGTACCAATCAAGATAACTCAGGACACGCCAAGGGGCCTCTCTTCCCAGCTCTTCTCAAATTACATGCTCTGAAGATACCAACCGCGAGCCACTACTACATTCAGATATCTGTAATGCATTCATCTCAGTCAAAGATACCACGTAAAAGTTGGCACACAAGTCGATTCATATATGTGCTCGTAAAGCTCAAACTTTTATACTCTAAGTTGTAAACACATCGACCAACCCAATCTACTTGAGCTGCTTGGCTTGTCAAATACAATATCGGTCTTGATTAGCCGGTAAGCTTCAGTGACACTAGAAGCCATCCAGTGCAAACGGCCTAGTTGTCAGTCAGCGCGCAGACACTCTCCAAAATATTTCCCATTAGTATCGCGCCTGCAGGACATTCAGCGGCGTATGCGAGTATGCAAAAGATATTCCCAACTATGTGGGCAGATGCTACCACGGCAATCAGAGAAACACCACATTAAGTTGACCTGCTGGCATGGCATAGACGATAGGCATAAACCGCGCACAACCTGCAGGTGACAGTGTGAGCCCGAAGACGGAGAGAAATCTTCTAAGATTTCATATTTTTATGTATGATGCGAGGTCCAAGGTGAACATCTATGTCACTGTGCTCCACCGAAATCAAAAAGAACAGGGTTCCAGTTACCTGTTGGGTGTTAATAAAGAGAAAAATCATTTGATATTACTTCTGGTCATTGCCGTGGCAGAAAAGTTACATAAAAGATGCAGGGTACACTCGGGACCACCTGGAGTCGCCCGCCGTCGTGAGATACATGTCAATTACGAACTTCAAAATTAAAGCCATGCCTGGTCCAAACACAGAGAGCAAACCATGGTCCGGATTCCGAGTGAGTATTTCACTTGTGGCTATAGGTGATGCAGCTACATAAAGACCGGAAAAAGCGACGTGGCCCCTCCTGAGAGGTTCAAGTCAACGTTTCTGGAGACTATAAACAAACGCCAGGTCAATGTGACACAGCCTCGGACTGACAAGAGGATTGAAGAAACCTCTTTTCTGTGTAAGGAGTAAAGATGTCATACCAACGATTGTGCATGGCGGAAAGCAGGCAACAGCAGTAACCGGCGTCACTGGAGACGGGAAAACGATGCAGAAGGGACGCCTCTTTCAATGTACGCTCGAAACAAAATGCTTCAGCTCCGGAGCAGAGAAAAGTTGGGTGTGTGGGTATACATATGAAACCACGTTCCTCGCCACAGAAGAGGGCTTGTTGAGAAACAAGGGATTTTCAGAGAACTTAGATGGAGTCACCGGAGCCCTCGCTCTATCAAGACCTTCGCACCCAGACAACGGAAATCCATATTGTTTTACAGTTAGAAAAGACTTTCAACGTTCAGATTCGCACGATTCGTGAAGACCGGTCCGAAAGGAAACAGGTACAATACCTCATCAAAGACCCACAGAAGAAAAACAGCATGGATTTCTCAACGTCCACCTGATAGTTACACGGACCTGTCGTTATCCATCCATCGATCTGCCCATAATCACGGAATAATCAGCAGAGCATGTTTTATGTAGGCAAAATAATAGACCGACCACAAGTATCTATATTCGTGTTGTTATGCAGGTTTACTTTCTATAACTTGTTAGCTGGGCAAGGTGATTGTGGCGTTATTCCAGATATTTGTTATACTCACTACTTAAATGAAAGATCAGTTGAAGATCAGTTGCGAATTCCGTCAGCCCGGCGATAAACGGCCATCCATAAAATCCCCGTCATTGTCCGGCCAAACGGCAATTACTCTTTTTGTCGAATGCACAAATCGAAACCTCTATAGTGGTATATAATATAAACTGACATCGCTGCACTTTGAATTGTCGCCGATAAGTAAGCTAGAATCTCAAGATTATTTGAGCAGCAGTGATGGAAGGACTTTGGTGTCCCCAACAACAGTCAAATGACTTGGTCAAAAAACATCTCTAAAAGTAGCGGAAATGAACAAAAATTCCTTTCATCCACTATACCAAGTTGTCCTTGGAATTTATACATGCGGCTGCGTTTCGTCCCGTCCAAGTCCTGGAAAAGGCAAGAGTGAGGTTGGGATCGATACACGTTATAAGGTCTTCACTTGACTCGGAGGATACGAGATGGCTGATCTGGCGAAAATGCCGAGTTGATCCATACTCGTGACGATGAAAAACAGCTCTGGGGGACTGATTATACCGCATTTTGGTTTTAAAGCTGTCTACTAATGCTGGAGTGTTTTACCTACAGCACCTAAGAATGTATGCAGCACTTCTGGGGGAAAATATTGATCTTCCAAAGTGATATAACAAAGCAATATATAGAACCCATGGTATCCATACTACATGATGATCACAATACTCTAAGTAACTAGAATGGCATCCTTTTACATATTATGTTCAGTGTGCGGAAAGCAATTCCCTGAATTCGGGTCCCCATGTTGGGTTCCTCTTGACGTCCTCCAAAAACGTATCAAAGCGCAACGAGACACCAAGACCGACTTTGCTGAGTGCCGTCACGGCACGGAGCGCACTCCTCTGCAACTCAACTGCACGCTCCAAGTCTTGTTTGACAGTGTCCTTAGTAACATTTGCGCCCTTCATAGTCTTTTCAAGAGGGGGCGTTACTTCATCCAAGCGTTGGGATACAGCGGCAGGTGCGATTTGTGCGAGGCGGAAGAGGATCATGTGCGAGATGACCTTGATCTCGTCGGAGTCATCTGAAAGACCCGGGATTACATGGCTCAAAAATTCATAAAGATCGAGCTTAGCGAGGCATGTATCAAGCTGATGGCAGCGAATCAACGTTTGCAAGGACATCTAAATCATATGGCCGCAGACGCACTAGTGTATACATTGTCTCATACGCAGTTTTGCGGGCATCCAACCCATCGTCGACTTTGTATGCCCAAGGACCCATCTGCACTGTGCGGATGAGGTCGAGATTGACAACAGTTTCCTTGTAGAGACTAGGCAAAAGAGTGCTCAAGTGGTCTCGGATGAGGTGCGACTTGGTACGAGCTGCCGAATTTAGAGATGAAAGGGCAAGTCGGCGTACAGTCTATAGAGATCATCTGTCAGGCAGGTGAGAAAGAGGTAGACAGGAACATGATTTACGAGATCTTTGTCGAGCATAAGGGAAAGGAAATCCACAAGCAAAGGCGCAAGAAGCTCGTCGTATGACTGAGAATTGTCCGCGAACGTGTACCGAATGGCGGAGACAACAGTCGCCCTTGTGGCAGCATTAGGTTCACGGAGACGGACCTGAGTCAAAGTGTTCATCCTTAGAGGTTAAAAGAATAGCAAAGTAGTATACGAACGTGGAGTTGCGGCAAGTATCTTGAGGGATGTGTTGTTGCGAGTTTTCCGAGGCAGGCCGCAGCCACGTTCCGTGTGGTCTCATCAGATGTCTCAGAGTTTTGGAAAAGAGGTCCCCAAAGCAAATCCGCAACACCCTCCAACTGGCCGTGTGAACAGTGTGTAACTACCTAACCCGCAACGATGGATTAGGGGTTGCTTCAAGTGATTACGCTATCCTTACCTCTTTTAGAGCGTGAAGAGCAAGGAGGCGCTTCTTCGGATCGCTTTCTGCCAGCCGTACGATGGCAGGGAGGAACTGTGAGAGATTTCCGATGGCAATGTTCCCTAGAGAAGGAAGTCAAGAGCCGCCATAAATTCAAAGGAAAAAATGAGACTTGCCGGCCGCAAAAGCAGCTGCAATGCGAACCTCTTCCTGTTCAGAACTAAAGAGATCAATGGAGTTAGCAAAGATATCCTTCTGTGCAGACATATCGCTAGAGAAACGTCATAAGGTTTTTCTCTGTCTAAGTGGAAAAGAACGAGACAGACATGAAACGACCAAGCTCCCCAACGATTAGCAGACTGAGGACAACGAGCGAAGCTTTCGACGGTTTCTTAACCAATGGTAAGAAAAGAGTTCTTTCATCAGTGACCTGTTGAAATAATGCATACGCACCTTGATGTGCTTGTAATATTCCGCAATGGTACCCGCGGCGACGTTGGGCTGACTTTTCACCACTTGCGCGATGCACTTGGAGACATTAACCGGGCTGGCCTCGGCTTTCACTTTCTCAACTGAGATGACCAGATTAGGTACCACATGAGTCGAAATCTGATCGTCCGCCTGCACAAGGGCAGCATAGAAAGAAAGTAGAGAATCAAGCGCGTTGACTGTGAGGAGAGAGGAATGCGAAATCTCGTAGACAGTCGGGAGAAGATGCATCTCAACTTCAGGGAATGTAGTTCGTGGAGTCAGTTCCAGAAGCAGAGCTAGAATGCTCAGCGCTTGAGACAGGAGGGCAATATCCGTAGTAGAGATGTACGACTTGACCTGAGCAATCAAAGCCGGCACTAAACCACGCGGGATGCCAGCCGTATAGCTGTTGAAAATCAATGATCCGTTACAAAGAAAATGAGGGGTAGTTCACCTCCTCAGAAGGATATCCAGAGCGAGGAATATCTCAAGCTTCCCGTGACGTCCAGCCTTCTTAAGCAGGTTCAACAGCCACTCTACCACGCCATTGACCCATGCATCACCAATAGATACTTCTTTTGCGACCTTTGTCACGACCTTGACAGCACCATCGGTCTTGCCTGACAGCCTACAAATCGATTCCCATTCCTTGCCGCTCTTGCTTCGAATGGTCTCGGTCGCCGCAATCCACAGATCAGCAATGCAATCTTCCGCACACTCGCGCACCTCTGCATCAGTGTCATGGTTGCTCAGCTTAGATGCAGCATGGTCGTACACAGGTTCAATCCAATCGGCACCCTTGATTGGTTTGAGCGCATTGAGTAATGCCGAAAATACCCGAAACGATTCTGACGCAATCCTTGGATGGCGCTCTCCAAGTGATTTGAGCAGGACAGGCGTCAAAGTCGAAAGGGATCCCGCAAAGATAGGTGGAGGGTGGGTTGAAAAGAACAGTGACAAAAAGGACAGGCAACTCAGATGCAGAGTCGAGGTCGTGGTCGTGGGAGAATGAGAGAGTACGGTCTTAGAAGTGGCAAAGATCGATAAAACTTGAGTGGACAGAGACCCAGGTAACACTGTCAAAAGGGCATGGAGCAGATTGAAACCTGCCTGAAGGGTCGCAGGCGGAGTTTTTGCAGACTTGAGCTGGTTTAAGAGTGCTTTCGATAACGAAGGTACTTGAGATTGTAGGAGACTGTACGGGCTTTCGGCAGCATCTGAGGTCTCCGTATCACGCTTTCTCTTCCTGATGTCATCCTTGCCCTGAGGAATGCCGTAAACTGCCGTTTGGTTTAGGAGAACGACATATGTTGCCCAAATCTCAAGTCGGACTGTCATTTCACGGTCCCCGAAGCGAGAAACCAGGACGGGGGAGACAGTTTTGTAGATCGGAACGAGAAGTTCTGGTCGTGTTCCAATGATGGCTGCAAGAAGCTTGGTTGCGGAACGACGAATCTTGTAGGAGGTGTCCTCGTCATCTGAATACCTACTCGACGTCAATTTCGCTCTTTGATAAGGAGAAGGAGAGTTTACTCATCGTCAAGCTCCTCGTCGTCTTCATCTTCGTCTGCATCAGCCATCTCCTCATCCTCACCATCACCAGCATAGTTCTGAATTGAAAATTATCACACGTCCTGAAACAAAACCGACAGACTTACTGGGTCATACTTGATGAACTGATTTCCGGCCTGCACGAGGGAATCCAAATATGGAGTGGTCTCTGTCGGGCACCTCAACAGAATAGTCTCGAGCGCCTATTGTAATGCATGAGATCAAGATCGAGTCCTTGTTCATGAGACATCGACGCTAACCTGTAAAGAACCCTCTCGAAGTTCGTCATCGTCCTTCTGAACAGCTTTCAGTATACCAGGTATGACCTGAGCTAGGACAGGGGCGATTTGAGCCGGAGAATGACGTGCAACGGCGGCAACTAGTTGAACCGTTGTCCTCTGTTTCCCAATATCGGACGAATCATCGAGGTGAGGGAACACGTTGGTCTTCAGGACCTCATGGAATAGCTCTGGCTGCGATATGGGAACATACTGCGACAAAGTGATTATGGCACGTTTTCTGACCACAGGACGTCCATGGGAGAGGAGAGGGGCAAGAACCGGCAAAGGTGGCGGATCGAAAGTGGTACCAGCAAGTAGAACAGGAAATCGGCTGATCAGGATGGAAAGAATAGACAGGATTTCGACGAGCGCTTCGGGGGGAGTGCTCGGCTAACGTTGCGGCGTCAGTATGCATACGGATCTCGACACTTGTATAGTGCTCACGTTCCGTATTTGTCCTAGCAATCTAGGAGTTAGCTTCTCACAAGCAGTCGCGGCGACTTTTCCATCGGGCGGCAGCTCCGCCGTGATAGTTTTGAGTGCTGCAAAGCCTTTAGAGGATAGGAATCAAGACAACTTCGCATGACGTACCAAGACCGGAAATATCACGAAGCTCTTCGTCTTGACCACCTGAGAACTCGATAAGTCTGTCCACCACAATCTCCACTTGGGGTTGTCTTATAATCTTAATTAGCTGTCCTAGGCTAGGGCACAATGAGGTGCTTCAGCGGAAGTATGATTAACGAACACACCATTTCACCGCTTGATTCTTAACTTCTGAGATCTTATCTTCAACGAGGAGCAGTACCTGATTCAAAACCTTGTTCTCCACGGCTTCGTCACCAAGAAAGCAATTCGGATCTTGCTTGATTTCGGTCATCAGGTCATTAAGGCCCATAAACCTTCACGCGGGACATGAGGCCCTAGAAAGAACGCGTTGAGGTGATGTTAGACTCACCGAAAGTCTTGGTCAGGAGAAAGCATCTAAAGTTTGAGGACGTCAACATCTCCTCAGATAAGCTGATATCGGAGTATCTACGTGCCTTCTCAATGAGGCTGTTCATTAGATATCCTTTTGTCATCGCGAATACCGATTGTTGTGGTGGGCGAAAGATGGTTTAGATAGGTTTAAATGACTTGCAAGCATTGGGCTCTTATCCTTGCACGTGACTCATTTACCCTGACGCGTCAGACAGGAACAATTACACCAATTGTCTGTTTCCCGAAAGGATCTTGTGTCTCGTACAAACCGAAGCGCAACTGAAAGTGTTCTAGGCCTCGTTGCCATATCCATCTCTACAAATTCACTGCCGAACCCTTCCAGGCCGACACGTCAATATAGTACTTGCAATCATACGGAGCACATTCAAAATGATTGTGTCAGAGGGATTGCGGGTGTCCAGGTCCTTAAAGAGCAAGACGACATCGGCACAAGAACGTCTCTACTGCTTCTCGTGTGACCTCATTGACCTTGATTAGCAACCAATATAGGGGTATATCTGTAGCGGTTGGGTTTCCCGCTATGGAAATGACTGGCAGTTCCAGAGCCTTGTCCACTCTGAGTAACGGGTCACAGTATAGTAACGATGTTTGTTCTAATGGGACAGGTAGTCCAACTGGTTCCACTGCTGGCAGCTGAACCAGTTTCCTTAGGAAAAAGTGATCAGGAAACCTGTCACCTAGTTTCCAAACAAAATTTCCCTAGTAAACATGCAAACAGTTTCTCTTTAAAAATTCTAGGATATTAGATTTCTATTT
>JAGGAT010000557.1:0-24631 GCA_017657195.1 Termitomyces sp. T70a | reverse complement strand
TTAAAGAAACCTATCACCTGTTCCTTAGTCAGCTTTTTACTGTAGAAAAAGGGAAAATTCCTTTGTTCAAAGACTTTCTCCATCAGAAAAACAGGTTTCCTTCTCACTTTTTCTTAGGAAAATACAATAGCAAGCTTTCAATTCCTCTTTATTAAGAAAAAAAGTATAAATTTTCCAAAGATAGATGCAAAAAGAAATACATGATGGCTTTCAACATCTGTTGAAAAGCTCAATATGATTCTTCTTTCTAAAATAAACATGGAATAAAATATTTCAAAGATTTCCATGCTATTTCTTCCAGCAACATAATAGTAAAAAAATATGATTTTTATTCTAAAAACAGTTCAGAGAAAGGTAGAAATTTTTCTAACTTTTGCAACAAGAAATTGCTTACATATTTCTTATGGAAAAACAGCATGGAAGTAGCATGACAGCTTTCTTTGTCCCTTTTTCTAGAGAAAACAGGTTCCATTGCCAGAAGTGACTGTTCATAGATCCTCCAGTTCCAATTTCGTCTCTCCCTGTCAATTCAGATCTATTTACTGTACAGAAAGATATAATAGCCTTGCAAAGTCCTTCGTGCGACCATTCGTGTTTACCACCTGGTGATATCCACCTCCGCCTTTCCAAACACGCTTGTTTCTTCACCTCAAAGTCACCTCCATAGATCTCCGGAAACTCCCTTTCAAAAGACACTGCACATGTGTGTTGGCCTAACAAAAAGCGATCGGTAACCACAAGCTCGGCATCTGGTATATTCGTAGCAAGCTCCCGTTGCTCCGTCGTCGTGAATAGCCCGTATGTGGCAATTCCAATAACCAACCCACGAGGGGAAAGGGTCGTAAGTACTTGTGCTAGTGCCTGAGACTCCGCTTGCGCGCCGACTGCCCGCCCACGAGCGACATCACGAGTGTCCATCTTGCGTGTGAAGTGCACTCATTCTGGCGGCAGCGAGCCCCGAAGCAGGTTGCATGGTATAAAACCCATCTTGATAGTCGGGATCGCTGTAGATACTCTGCCGTTGAGCTTCCCCACAACTTGTACACCAGGCGGAATGACGTGCGGATGTCGCCAACGGGATAACGTGACAGATGGACCAAAGAGAGGCCATTCAAGGAAAGCCATAAGACACACCAATGGCCACCGCTACAGCTTCACGCCAAGATTATCAAGGACAAGCTTGTGAATTCTGTTACCGATGCATCAGGCATTGACCCGTAAAGTCACTTACCGAACGTCATCTCTAATGGTCGTGGGAGGAACTTCAGGGCCGTATGGTTTTTTGGGTCAGTGACTGGCGAAGCAGAGCCATAAGGTGATCCGAGTACATTCGAAGAAGCGAGAAGAATTAAAGAAGCATTTCCTCGAGCGGTAAAAGCCCAAGTTGATTTGTAATTTCTCACGCATGGGACGTGATAAAAGGAAGTATTTCATTACGGACCAGTTACAATGGTGTCTTTATGATTGATCTCGTGTCTGGCGGATTGGTTACTTGAATCTCCTTCGGACCACATGCCCATGCGAGAACGACATAAATAGCCTGAGATTTTGACACAAATCCCCTTGAATCTTGAATTGGATATGATAACCGTTCATCATCTGAACAACTCCCGCTCTCAAAGGATTCTTTGGTTGTTGGTGAGCAATGCAGACAAAGTCTATAGGGTTTAACTACCCTCTACACTATCTAGGAGGAACTTGCCTTGCCATATGAAATTAAGCACTATCAGCGCGACGCCGCCAGTCAACTTGCTCCTCCAGAGCTGCTAGCTATTCATTCTTTAGGAAAGTCTCCAATCATTACAGATGGCCCTGTCACACTGGCAGAGAGTGGCGCTATTATCGGTATGTAGGTTCGGTTGCAAAACGAAGTTGGCGTTTGGTGACAATGATCGTTTCCCGCTGTCTACATCAGAGGATCTAATTTCGCGATATGGCAACGGCAAATTACAAGCACCAGCATCCGGCCAAGGATACATCGACAATTTGTATTGTTCGTGGTATTTTTTTCTCCTGTCTATCTTCTTCTTTCTCAACGCAGCGTAGATACACACTACGCGGAAGGGTCTCTCATGCCAATTCTTGTCTCCAAGCTCATAAACGACATTATTCTCGCTAATACTCCCTTTCTCATACGACCTTTCGCATATCTTATCTTCCGCGGTTTCGCCCGGCAATATCTATTGCCTTCTATTGAAAAGCACTTCACAATGGTGAGAGAATGATCTGCCTATCCATCGGACACCTAACCTTCCTCAAAGATTGAAGATCACCTGAACCATACTCCGACGGGTTGGTTCGCTGGTGGAGATGAGCCAACCGTATGCTTCAAATTCCTTTAGTATGGAGCTCGGCTCTAAAGCCTCTCTTCTTCTATCAGGCTGCTGATTTCCTGATGGCATTCCCATTGGAAGCCGTCGTTGCCGAATATCCAAACCTTGCTAGGCCCAAAATAGTGGAATATGTCACACAAGTGCACGATCGGTATAGCAGACGTCTGTCTATCTTCTCTTTGCTTTACTGATGCTTTTTACTCTTTTTACTAGGCCGGCTTATAAACTAGTGAGCCGATGAACATTCTGAGTCTTCTTACTTTTGATTGAGCTCATTTTACCAGGCCCTGGAAAAGGGTGGGAAATATAAATATTGCTAGCAAGATACCTGTTAGGGGAGACCTCGGATTATCAACCATGAATTGACATTAACAAGATAGTATGATACTCTAGAATGCAAAGTTTGAAATGAAACATCAATTGTCGACAATGATACAAGTTACAAAAAGGACGGCCTATAGAGGCGCTCTGGAATTCGTGAGACACGCGACACGACATGACGCCGAAGACGAGGATCCACATCAAAGCTCGGGTGAGCAGACGAAAATTGACACTTTGGTGTTGGTTGGACTGTTGATGCGTATTTGACATTTCTAAGTAAAAAAGAATTGCTTATTGAGTCAGTAAGTTCAGAAACATTGAGATTCTTGATCCGTCGTAACATACGGCGGTTTCGCGGTGTTGCAGTTTTGAGTGAGGCATTTTTGCAAGCAGAAGAAAACGAATGTCTGAAGCCCAATGAGTAACATTCGTATACATTCGGTGGGCTCACCAAAACTCCAGAGAACAAAGCACGACACAGCAAACCAAGAAGACAGATGGCAGATGACAGAGGGACATGAAAAAGGTATCCTAACGAATCTAAATCAACTTGTGAACCAAATCAGTAATAAGCATTGTTAGTCATGACCTGAAAATTTAACCATGGATGATGTATCCTAAGAACTTTAAAAGTCCGTGATATGACCAGGAGAAGGCAGAGAAGTCGGGATACAGGTGTGCATTTTGCTGAACCAAGACGGCAGATGCATTGGCAACCTTCTCCAATTCCTCGTGGGTCGTCAAAGTCAAATTTGAAATCGTAAGAGCGAGATCGGTCGCAGATAGAAAGGCCTCAGTTTGCGTTTGGTTGAGAAGTTCAGCTTGACGAATAGAAGCTTCTAGTGTATGCGCAAGTTCGGAGCATATCGCAGATAATTTGACGACAGACTGTGGTGTGTTCATCATGCCTGCTGTCTCAAATAGTCGTACGCAAACGTACCTGTGTCATACTGTCCAATCCGTGACCCAGCAAGGCCCAATGATGTTGAACTTGGTTCTAGTTCAAATAAGGCGTGTCAGACAACGGAGAAAAGAAAATTGCAATAAAATCTACGGTGATGTCAAGCGAGGCTTGCGATTGAACACTGAACTCAGTGAACATCTTGTCGACATGTTTAAGTAACGCTGATTCCATAAGATAAGTCAAGGTACGAAATTCATCGGCACGCTAGGAGTCTTAGATGAACCACGACGACAATAATCGGTGAACATACTCGGTGATACAACTCTTGAAGTGATATTGACGTCTAATCAACGATTGGAAGTGTTGAGGCTCGAGATAAAAAAAAAAGTACCTGCTCCAAGAAACGGAGAGAATGTTGTTCTTGTTCTTTTTGGAGATAGGACACTGCTTCCCTGAATGTACCTAATGTCTGGGTATTTCGCTCAGCACACGTTCACTTGTCGATTGAAGTTGAAGGTAAAAACATAATCAAGATGCGTATTGAACCATAACTCCCAATGGCCGACACTGGAATTGATATCGTTGGAGGCGGTGCGTATGCGAGATACAACTTCATTCAGGTCCTGAAGTGAGTATGCGTAAATGATATAATACAACGAAGCCTTCATGATGAATTACACACACATCAAGGCGGCTTTCCAAAGAATCCATGCTGAGTTGAGTGATCTTTTCTCGCGAGATTATGTATTGCAGAAGAGTAGCTTGATCAAGGGTAACGTTTCTGTATAAATCACGCGCCATATCTAGATTTACATCGTTTGATCATCTCGTCAAGATGATAGTGAGTGAGATGGACCAATATCATCCCAGCGTCGAAATGCGAAGCAAAGCTGTGCTATAGCACCTGATGAGCGAAGAAAAAGATAATCAGGAAGCACGTACGAGTTTCACGAAGATACCCCGAGTAGCTTGACCAAAACTGGGCGCTCCGAGAGAGGGCGCTAGCACTGATCAAGGACTGATGAAAAGTTTTGACATGGTTTTCTTACTCTACACAATCTCCTTGCAAGCGTATCACATCAGAAGACAGATGTTGCAACTGGGATTCAGCGATGAACGGGACGCATTCCAGAGGAACGGAATGATGAGTGGCTGTCGCCAGTTCACACAGTGTCATTGTAATAGCAGCTTGTCCGAGAATGAAGATGGAATACACTCGGGAGGCCGAAAAACTCACCATTAACACGTTCGCTCTCATTCATGTCAAGTTCGGCGCAGTGGGATTGGATGGATGCAGCAGCTTTTCGAAAGCAATCCGGTTTACGAGTATATTCATCCAGAGAGCCTGCTGAAACGTTTCACTTTACGAAAAATCTGGAAAAAAGGTAGTCGACCTTGAGCCCGCAGAAGGACACCTATCTCTTCTGGCGTAAGGGCTGCATTTGGCCAGAATCAGCGAACATATAATTGTTATATAATTTGTCGTTACTTTTTTGCGAGGATACAGTCTCTCTATTCCATAGACCAACAACGGGTAGAGGAAGTGCACAGGTGAACAGAAACGCTAGAAGCATTGATGTGATATGGATGAAGGTCGTGCAGACATTGCTGACGTCAGTACCAAATACCTCCGCTTTCTGTTCAACGTTCATCGTTGACATGCGATCACTCTTCATCCTCTCAGGAATCCTCCTTCCCAATAAACCTTCCCTGTCATTCAAGGTAATTTTCGGACATTCTACTGCAGTGAACAAGCCCTAGAAATTATTGGTGTAATTCCATTGAACGCCCGTGATCTGACATCCTGTTAGCCCGATAGTGTGTTTGTCTCAGTATCGTCCATGTCACGTGTTTTTAGCATACATTCGCATCCGTCTTATTACATCCTTAGTCGTTCTTTTTTTCGTGGCAGACACTGAGGATGTAAGTGGCTTCATTTTCTCATTGTATACGCTACGTTACTTACATTGGTCATTACCTAGTATCGCTTGTTGTTGCTAGGTATGACAAACTGAGTCGTTCTTCCTTCGTGGCAGAGGATTATCACTTGTCGTTGCTAATCATCAGTGTCCACTTAGATTTAAGCTGGCGCATTCCTGATATATGGTGCTTGTGCATGCTCAGGGAAGCTTCTTGTCTAAAATTCGGGCCTCAAATCCACCTTGAAATATGCTATATTTTGGCTATTCTTAGTCACATGAGACAGAGGTCTTATCCTCTGGCTCTGTTCTGCTCTTGTTCAACCCGGATCCTGGCTCTCTCAAGCCCTATTAGTGACCTTGGCTGATCATGTTTTGGAGTTCAAGAGAGATTGGTTCTGAACCAGCATGTTTCCTGTATTTTTTAACCTGTTCTCTTCTTCCAAGTTTTTTTTTGTAGCCAGTGTATATGTCTACTATTCAAGGCCTTTTTCTGCCATAATCATTCCTTAAGTTCATTACATGTGGGGACTTGAGCTTTTTTTGAATGTTACTCTAGGCAGGGGTGTCACTGTCATGGGATTGTTCACCCTACTTGCCTTAGGAGGGTTGCCCAATGTGGCATCTTCCATTTTTGTCTTGATATTCAAGGTATTGTAGCAAGTGTTAACTAGGTCTTGTTGTTCCAACATTATGTTTATACTACCTAGTTCTATGGCTTCTGTAAATTCTTCTTCTTGGGTGATTCTCCACCTTCTCAAATCTGTGAAGCTTTGTTCTTGCTCACTTTGAGGTTTAGATCAGATGGTTTTATTTTCTTTTAATTTGACTGACTTTGGAGGTAACAGCATCTCTGCTATACTGCCTCCCTCCTCCAATCATTGGCTTGCACATTGTCCTGGTTTTCTTTAGGGATTATCTGAAATGATGCTTCTGACTCTATCTCAGTAAGAGAAGGTTCTGCTAAAGTGGGTTTCCAAAACTCATTTGCTGGAGCTGACAATGAAGAGGCTGCTGCCAAGGCAAGACCTGGTTCATCCATCCTCTCCTCCATGTCCTTGCATCTGGACATGTGGAGCAGCATTGCACATTGGGCTTTACTCTTTGCTTCCACCATGCTGAGGAGTTTTTTTGTGCCTAGATTATCATTGCTCTTGAGCAGAAATTGGATCTGCTAGAATCTATTAGTAACTTTTTGGTGGGTGTCTGACTCACTACCAAGGCATCCAGACCAAGTAGTTGCTCATGAATTACAAGTTGCTGTTTTTCCTCTTGCTAGGACTTGTAGAAATTCAAAGTATATAATGGTAGACTGCCCAAATAGGCAGCATATGATTGCAACTGAGTAGTCTTGCATAAAGAACTGGTTTAAGTCCTCTTTGTTGCAAAACTCATTATTCCTATGGTACAAGTAACTTTATATACTGCTTGGAGAGGGCCAGGTTGGAATGAAGTAAATAGTAAAGTTTTCTGGTAAAAGGATTAGGAGAATGATGCAAGTCATGCTTATGCCACACAATACAAATCAAATAGAAATGAAGAATCACATGTATATGTATTGGAAGAGAAAGAATTTTAATGTCAAGAAAAAGGGACATAAAGATATTCTTTCAATTTCCTGGTCCAAAGTATCATAAATACATTGTTTAGAACAATCAACAAATATTAAAATTCTTTTCTTTATTTTTATTTGATTTGTATTGCAAGTACCATCAAAATACCATTCTGAGTTCAGTTACAATATTTTTCTATGGTTTTGACAAAAACATTTGAATAGTATTTTGAAATCAATTGGATTATTTTTTTACTGTGTTTTTACATTGTTTTACAAAAGAACATTCCATGCACCCGGTGAGACTTCTGAGTGGAGTTCTGAGGTTGTTTTGTTTTTTGTTTGTTTTTCTGCTTTGCCTCATGCTGATCTCTTTGACTTCTAGTTTAGAGGTTTTTTTTGTTGTTCATGGAAGTATTCATTTGTAGTTCTGTCCATATTACAATGTGCTCCCTTTATGGTAGCTGTGCTCTGTGGACATAGTCTGCTGTGGACAATGATGGTGTACTTATTGCTCATGAGGGGGGAGGTGCTGTACTCCTTAACCAAGTTGAGTGCTGCTTGTCTGTAGCAGTGACCATCTATGGGTAACACAAGTTATCCAGTGTGTGCTGGTTCTTCTACATTGGCAGGGGTGCTCTGTGCACTGCATCTGACCAATGATGGTAGTTCAGATTCAAGTCGCCCCAAAAAGATCAGATTTCAGTCTGTTTTAACTGTTTTTTCTACATCATTCATTGCAAGAGGGCTCAGAAGGCTGCTGCTACTCGCGCACGCAAAAGACGACTGAAAATAAGAGAGCACAAAAGAACGTTGACGTCAATTACATTTTGGACCGCAAAAATAGAAAAATTCCGGAGTGCTTTGGATACGTAGATTACTATATTTGATAAGATCTCTACGTTACTAGATATAGCAAGTCGCCAAATTGAGATTAACAAAAAAAAGTCCGTCAATTTCGAGAATCTCGGGAATCTGTCCCGAAGTTTTTGTTCTTATCATGAAAGGATGGATTTTGGCGAGTACAATTCAAAATGGACAAATTCTCACTGTGTCATACTGGTTGTACAATTTTAGTGGACTAAGCGTAACAGCACCATACTTGTCCCAAGGGAGCTTTTTTTCTGGAGGCTCTCGGAAAGTAATTGATTCTATTAAGAAGAGTGCTATCTGTTTCGTGTTAAACTCTCCTATAGAGTACCCTTTATCACAAAAAGTACGAAAATGGCAATTTCCAGAAGTGCCACTTGAGCCTTGGATAACTTTGGATATTTCGACAATCTCTATTTGATGTTCACTCCACTGAAAATGGTCAACACCTACTTATGTCAAAGACTCACTTATGCCCAATCACGTATCATACAAAGCTCAGAAGTTCCGCATCCCTCTTCTTCATTTGCTCCATTGCTCACACATCTATCCAGGAACCTGACGAAGGTTTTTGAACCTTCAAAACATATCACCTCCGTCTATATCTGCGAGACCTTTCCCCTGGGACATCATTACCCGGATTTGTCAAATTAAAAGCCACATAAGCAAAGCAAGCCGGTTCACCGGGGTAAAGATCACGCTGTGTGGTTTCAAACAAGTGTTCTGAGAGATTTTGATCACTTTTGATTGCTGTATTTTTTCATCAGGGCGGCTGATTTTGATTGGCTTATCCATCACATTCTGACAACAGATGATCTCTACAGGCCTGCGTATAAATAACAGGTTATCTTAAACATTGCACATATAGGGTTTTTTTCTACGATATCAGGATATATCTACATGAACGCGACAATATCAGATAGCATGGGATCAACTACTGATACGCGTCTGATTATCGTTCGTCGTAACGCGTCGTAAAAGGCGTGGGTGCTGTTTGATACAAAGCAGTAATAGTGGCGAGATTACTTGTATGGTAATTTTGTAAGATAGATCAGGAAAGAATTAGTCTGGGAAGGGTAAAGTAGAGTCAAACAAAATGAACGTAAGGTATTAGGTAACGAGCGTAAGGTTAAGTGAAAAGAATGGGTTAGAATTGAGTCAATAGATTATCGAGAATGGAGCTACAGAATTATTAGTGACGGTCCGTCTCTCCCCGTCTCCGCGAGCTCGATCCGGCATGGATTTGGGATTGCCAGTAAGCAGCGCCTTCTCCTTTCAACCATTCTCCGGTCACTGGATTACGTTCAAAGTCGCCATCTTGGTACCCATAACGTTGCTGCAGCAACTTCAGTAAAGGATTACGCAGTGCCGGGTCCATCCTGACGCTCTCTCCTGGATAGTAACTTCCCACACCGTGGCGAGCCAGACTCTCCTCAAAGAGAGCCTCCTCGTGAGTGCATCCACAGTTGAGATATCCGGCAGGGGCATTACGCGGTGGGAATGACCGCCGTTCGCGACGGGAATCGTGCCACGCACACAGCGCGTTTCCCGCCCGATTGAGTGAACAAAATATTTTTGTTCGTATCTCGGTGCGGGTCTTCCAGTCTTCCTGGAAAGTGGCCGAAGGGGGTGGCGTAGGAACACAAAAAGGCTTCGGCGCCTTGGTGCGCAGTTCCTCCAGGGCAACGCGACACCTTGCCGTTTCTGCCTCGGCTTCACGTAATCTTTGACGCAGTGCGAATAGCTCGGCCTTGAGCTGATCCTCTGCAGAGACTGACGGATGTAACGACTGTGTAGGAAGTGGGTAACTGGACCCATGGTGCCGCATACCAGAGTAGGGGTCACACATGGTGTTGCCAAAGCTCGGTGACCCTGAAGAGTTGGATTCAGGAGAAGAGTCTCTCATCGTCGTTGATTCAAAACCAAAGTTGTTAACAGACAAATCATAGGTCAAATCAGTCATTCCAGTGAACCCTGGGTAAGGCGAATGCGATAGTCCCTGAAGCATAGCAGATTGACTTGATGTCCAATTGCTGCTGTGGAGTGCACCATCGTTTCGCACGGATGGGGAACGGCTACTACGATGGACAGATTCACCGATGGCTCCTGTAAGGCTGGAAGTCCCACTAGAATTGGATGGTCCTGCCCGCATGTTGTACGATCCATCCTGAGAGTACATTCAATTTTCAATGACAAATGAAAGAGTTGGTCACCTACAGTGAAAAACGGTTGACTTAGAGAGTATATCTCATGACCAGTGCGATTCCTTTGAGCAGGCGTATTGCACCTTCCGCTTCTCGAATGGGAAGGCCAAGTCAAGCTCGACATTGTTATTATATCTGTTGGTAGTATATTTGTTTCCAAAATTGAGGAATGAGAAGCGCTTCCGAGTCGCGACGGGAAGTGACTACGAGTAAAAGGGTGAGTCAAATGATGGAATTAATCTCGAGGCTAGACAGCTCCTTTTTATGCCGGGTCTGGATTGGCAGTGCAGATCTTGCATTTTCTGTAGCTTAGTGCATGGATGGGGTCAATGTCGCATGGAGCTGATCAAGGAAAAGTTGCGAAGGAGACGAGCCGTTCAAACTTGTGGATCTACGACACTAGAAACAGGCTGTACACCTTGAGGCCTAAATGATGATGCCAATTTCGGCCTTGATGGGGATGAAATCCATCGAAACAGGGTTGAATTCCAAGTGCGACTCGATTCATTCAGCATCGTAGAAAACATGTGCTTCACCCAACTTTGGAGTGTCAACGCATCAGGTCCTCAGACTCGAGCATGACAGACATCAATCATTCGAGTTCAAAAATGCTGCTTGATCTGGCTCAACTCCTTCATACATCATTAACCCATTTAGGTACGTATCGCGACTTGTTCTTCATGCGGACTTGTGACGGATGGTTGAATGATTGCTTTGAATGGAAATTGATGTCGCGAAAGCGCCGCGGAGACGAAATGGGATTTATCCAAGACCGCAATGATATCAGAACCGTGATCGGATATTCTCAGATGATGGCATTAGCTGGAACAAGGAACTAGGGCTCAGAGATGGAATGCGACCTCGTAACTTGTAAGAAGCTTACTTTTCACAAACCTCTCCTACCTGAAATCTATCACCCGGAGACGATCTTGATGCCGTAGCAAACAATTCCACAGGGAAAGTAAATCGAGTAAAGATTTAAGACTTGGAATGATTACAATTGTCAGAAAACCCGTGCTTGATTCTGACAAAAAAGCAGGGTATTTTACGAATCTGTCAAGGCATGACGGATAATGTCACGCCAAAACCTGCCTTGGACTTGGACGTCACTCGAGGGGAATGAGTTTGAGGCTGAAATGCAGGCCAAGGCCACGCACCAATGGTCTGCAGGGACCTGAACCAAGCCGGTGGCCTCATCAAACTTCACGAACTTTGTAATTTCCACAGCTGGGCGACCGGGGCAGCTAAGAAGAGGTGTTCACAAACGAAGAAGGCCGAAAGTGACTGCAAAACTTACATGCGAAAAAATCGAGGAATCGGAAAACAATCTATATCTTTATCGCGCTGCCTACAGCTGTACTGAACGATTTCGGCGATGCGACACGGCGACGACATTGTCAACGACTCAAAACATTTTCTGCAATTGGAACTGTTGGCGATCACGTGGCTGATCAAAATAAAAAAGCCGCCGAGTGGAAATCTAAAAAGTCGTCCTACTTTCTCCCTCCATCACGAAAATGGTTTACAAGGTCGCTGGTAAGCCCAAATTGCGGTTTGAGTCGTTACAGAAACGATGGAAATCAATCAGATATCTCTCTTGCTGCGTTCGGTCGCAAAGAGATTGAAATCGCCGAGGTCCGTTTGCTCACAGCCTCCCTTCACATCGCTAACAATCGACGAACAGCATGAGATGCCTGGTCTCATGTATATTCGCGCAAAGGTAGCTATTCCATTTTTCGATCGTGATTATCGATGATAACTGATCATGCCTATCGCCAAGCATGGTCCTTCCAAACCTCTTGCAGGGGCACGCATCGCTGGATGTCTTCACATGTACGCTCTTTCCCGTTTTTGATTCTAACACTTTCTTATCTGCGAGAAACTTAGGACCATCCAGACGGCCGTCCTTATTGAGACTTTGGTTGCTTTGGGTGCCGAGGTCACCTGGTCGTCTTGTGTACGCCATCATCTCTCGCTTCGATAAAACCTGTACATTGATCTTGTATTCGACAGAACATCTTTTCTACCCAAGATCATGCTGCTGCCGCGTATGTCCGGTTGTTATCTTTACTTGATGCTATCATGACAGCTTTGATAGTATCGCTGCAACCGGTGTCCCTGTCTTCGCATGGAAAGGCGAGACCGAGGAGGAGTACACTTGGTGTATCGAGCAGACTCTTGCTGGCTTCTCTGGCGGCAAGCCTTTGAACATGATTCTTGATGACGGAGGCGATCTGACCACCCTTGTTCATGAAAAGTACCCCCAGTATCTTCAAGGTAAACAATTGTTTTTCATATCAGATCACAGCGTGTCAACTCATCATGGAACCCAGACATCCGCGGTGTCTCTGAGGAGACTACCACCGGTGTCCACCACTTGTACAAGGCTTTCCGCGAGGGAAAGCTCAAGGTTCCCGCCATCAATGTCAACGATTCTGTCACTAAGTCCAAGTTTGACAACTACTATGGCTGCCGTGAATCGCTTGTTGATGGTATTAAACGCGCCACTGATGTCATGTTGGCTGGCAAGGTTGCCGTCGTTGCCGGCTACGGTGATGTTGGCAAGGGTGTAAGCTAAGAAACTGCCTCCCTGTGTTGTGTTCTAAAATCCGACACTAGTGTGCCGAATCTCTGCGTTCTTATGGCGCTCGTGTCCTAGTCACTGAGATCGACCCTATCAACGCTCTTCAAGCCGCCATGGCCGGCTTCGAGGTTACGACCATGGAGGATGCTGCTCCTCGTGCAAACGTTTTCGTTACAACCACAGGTAATCGGGATATCATCACTGCCGAGCACTTCCTTCAGATGCCTGAAGATGCCATCGTTAGCAAGTAAGGACTTTCTTTTGATTTGTGTGGCTGTCATGCTAAAGTTTCTCGCAGTATTGGTCACTTTGATATCGAAATAGATGTTGCCTGGTTGAAGGCCAATGCCAAGGCTGTCACCAATGTCAAGCCCCAAGTTGATCGCTATACCATGCCCAGTGGTCGCCATATCATCCTCCTAGCTGAGGGTCGTCTCGTCAATTTGGGGTTGGTGATTTCCGTAGTCATATCTTTCTGTGGCTCTAACATCATCACTCTAGTTGTGCCACTGGCCATCCTTCATTCGTGATGTCCTGCTCTTTCTCGAATCAAGTCCTTGCCCAAATCGCCCTCTGGACAACTCCCGAAAAATTCCCCCTTGGTGTCCACATGCTTCCTAAAGAACTTGACGAAGAGGTCGCTCGTGCTCACTTGACTCAGCTTAACGTCAAGCTTACTGCCCTCACACCGACCCAATCCGCTTACCTCGATATTCCCGTTAATGGCCCTTACAAACAGGTATGTTTATCGCTGTACTTTCAAACTTGCAACTGAAAATTGCTTCCTCTAGGACCATTATCGCTACTAGATGTGCCGAGCATACCCGTATTTATCGACGGCCTCAACGAGCCCTTGATTGGGAGAATAGGATCTTCAACGTCCTTGGATTGCAGAGTTGACTTCGACTTTGGACGGAGATAGGGATATCGTTTTTAGAGAACGTTTGACAGCACGCTCTCGGGTGGGAGAGTGCGTTACTACGGACCTAGGGCCTCAACGAGCCTTCTGATCATTGTGACCTCAACGTCGCTGTAGCCTCATGTTTAGTTGTCAAATTGCAGTTGTTTGTGTTGGTAATTCTTCTGGAAGAAATGATGTTATGCCGGCAAGTGCTGGGAACCGGGAACACTTGCAATCATCTTATCTACCAAGATTTGCGTGGCTGAACACAATGGCTGTCAATTATGTTATCTCAAACTTGGGCTATTTCTGTGTGAGGCCCGAGTCCTTCACTGAGCCCGGACGGAGCCTATTAAAACCTAAAACTCAACCACACGGACCTTGTGAAAAGTCGTCAGAGTACATGAAAGTCTTCTTTCTCTTCAACTTTTTATTTTGAATTCAGCTTATTTGGCTACTGAAACTTGCAGTTCAATCACCGTTGTTCTGATGTCATGATATCGATTCTTTTCCAATTAGCCAATGGGTCTGATTGGTTTATTTTCTCGGTCTCTTACTGGAACTTGAAGGACCGTCACGTCAGCCTATGAATCTCTTGCATGCACTGGCTACAAACGTCTTGTCTCCAGTTTCAATTCGATGACGCCTTAGTCTTACTAACCACCTCAGGTAACCATTGACCAGATTCTATTTCTTGTGCCGTCAATTGTTGCCTTGTAATTGAAACAACAAGACATTAAGATCATACTGGACTCAACCTCGGTGCGATCAGCGGCGTGGTTCCTCTCCACTTTTCCAACTACATCTGATGCTGAAATCTGGCTGTGCGTAATGATTGTGGCAACCTGAGTAAAAAATTTCTTCTGATTTCATAGTTTCGCGGTGATTGCGTGGTCTCTTTTAAATAGTCGGCTGAAGCAATTACCTTCTGCGACTCCGAGTCTCCCTACAACTACTTTATGGTTGTCATAGTCCCTGTCTTGGAACCTGCGCAACGAGTAGTTGCTGCCGCAGCTCCAAGGTGCGTCTTTGTTCCTATGTGGGAAGTAACATCTGGGCCTGTTGTGCATATCACCAGGCGGGCCAATCCAATCCAATCTAGTCGTTTTGACTTTATGTATGGATGATGGACTGATTGAATGTCAGGATGAGCCCAGTTGCGATGTCACTTTCATCGCTTGATGATAATATTTTTCGTAGAATATTCCACCAAAGCTGCCAATAGCTGCTCTGCGGTGGCGATTTCTGCCAAAGTGGGCTGCACCGTGACAAGCCGATACCTTTCGAGGATGTACAAATGCGACTACAAAGTCACCTGCGAACCCTTGGATCTTTGGAAGGACTGAATGCGCGAAGTTACCTGAGCAATTTCAGAGCGGGTAAGAGACACAATCACACTTCTTGTGATTCTCTTGTTACAAATGAAAAAGTAGGTGATCATTGATATGGGATTGCTGTTTGGCGAAGGCTCTAGGTTTACAACGGAGGTAAAAGGTTCATAAAATACTGTTTATGCCACGCTCTAGGGCACAGCAAAGCAAAGGAGAGACAAGGTAGTCGGCTGATTTTGTATTCAAAGTGAAATCAATCAAGTATTGAGTCTCCATTGTCCATCTCGTCCGGTCACAAGCCCTTCTCTTCTCGCGGCTTCCATAAATGCAGCTAACTGCTCGATAGACCTATCATAGCCCGGTGCATATTTCAGCATCGTCTGTATGCGGTCCAACGGCAGCGCGCCGAGATTTGTGAGCATTCCCTCGATAAACTGAACAAAGGTTAAAATCGTGAATCCAGTACAACGAGATTGTAGACATGTGCGAACCTTCCAGTACACTTTCATTTGTTCTGCTTGTTGTTGCTGAACGCTTTGTACAGGAGGAAGTTCGGGTGCAGAGGGCATTGCTACTAGTACTGAGAAAGGGATAATTACACAGGAAATGCGGCTTACCAGGCCTAGCAAGGCTAGAAGGGCCGGCGGAAGGTTCCTCAGCAATTTCCAATAACCGGAAGGTGCCTTCTGCGTCTTCCTTAAGGACTCCCCGGTCCACCCAGGTCAGAAGGGCATTAAGAGCGGCACTTCTATTGACCGATCCCACGCCTTTAATGAGCTCATCCACAGTCCAGATGGCTATGGATCAGTGGTTGTTAGAAAGAAATCGTAGTGTCAGCACCCGAACGCACTTTTCTCCGAGAAGAGTTCGATAAAGGCCGCTTCAAGAGGCGGCACATCTGTCTCAATTACCCGATCATCCAGCTGAAGCTCCAGATGTACCTTTCCAAGGTGGGGTAGCCAGCGCAGCTTCTTGTCTGGCTTAAAGATGTTGAACTCTTGCGAGTATTGTTCTTGCAGTCTGTAACCAGAAAAAATATCAGAAGGTTCACGTCTCGATCAAGATTGACGAACTTACTTCTGAAATTGGCCAGGCATGATAATATCACTCGCCTCCAGGGCCGGCCAGAAGTGTTTGGATATGATCGTAGGATGGACAGTGGACTAGGACACGGTAAGTGCTGACACATAGAGGATGATAATAGATGCAACTGACAGCTTGTCGAGACTGAACATGGCCGTCGATACGTTTCGAATCTGTCATATCCTTCAACATGACCTCGCACACTTGAAGCGCCGCTTCACCGAATCGAATCTTGAGGATCTCGATGTTACGTCGCTAAGGATAATCAGACGAGGTTTCGTTCTTTTGTTTCGAAAAAAAAACACAAGTATGTATCCTTACCTCACGCTCTACCTTGTCGCTCTCATCATCGGTAATTGCCAACAACCGTTGGGCAAGTAGTACCTGTAGCTCTTTTACGAAAAGGTCCTTGGAGTCGTAAATACTGACGAGAGTACTGATAACATCGCTCGGCTTGTTAGTTCTAAAATCTGCAGAAAAAAAATAAAGATAAAAACTCTTCCTATCACTGGAAGCTCAACCTACCCGGACCAGCGTCAACGGGTTCCGGCTCCCAATTTGGGTCACTATAATCTTCCACATCAGGTTGCTGCAACGGTTGAATCGGCTCATTTTCATCCACAAGTGAGTCACCACCGTCATCGTCGCCAACGAGGTTGGCAACAATGCTCCTGATTGTATCGGGTCGTTCTCTGAGGTCGATCAGATCAAGTGTTAAATTACGAGACTTGAAGACTGTTTGTTACCTCAAATATCTCCTTATGGGATCAGCAACTTTAAAAAGCAACACCCCTGGAGGGTCTATTATCCGCAGACACTTTATCGTCGCAACATATTGTGAAAGAATCAGTTTCGTGTCAGCGCCCGGGTGGAGAAGCCGTTTCTGATTCCTACGACTAGTCAGATCACTTCAACGCTCCAACAGGGATCTCACTCACGCCTTCCGCAGGGTTTGCACGAGTGCGGACCTTTGATCGACACGCTGCAAACAGTCCTAGAAGCTTCGTCCAAGCACTATTACCAAGTGTAGGTCAAGGAAATCAAACCTTCAAGTCTTGCAGGGCACCCATAGAGTCAGGAAAGTCGATGATGATATCAAAGATCTCCCTTGTCCTAGTTTCCATTCAGAAAAAAAATGACGAGGACAGAGGACGGAGGTGAGGACTCACCGAAGATCGCACAGGGTCTTGTTCATATGGAAATCAAATCGCGCACCCACTCCCAACAACATAGTACGAGCCTGCTCCGCTGTCGTGTCTATTGAGGGCTTGAAGGTCCAAAAATAATGTCGACATACGACTGGTAGCTCCTCGGGCATAAGGTAGCAACATCCATGAAACCATCTTATCCGACATCCACGTCCTCAGGTCCTCCAACATGGGTTTCGACCACGACTCCGTACACACGTCCAGCACATAACGTTCAATATGCTCATACCCCACACTCGCCACGATGTACTCGTATCTGTCAAGCAGCCCGAGAGTTTCAAATGCAGCCCACAAACGTGGTTCTCGTGCTTCAGGAAGGGATATGACGTCGTTTTCGTTTGAGGGCAAGGAAGAGTTACAGAGGGCTTTGAATGCAGACGTAAAGTTTGGAGGTAGTGTAGAAAAGAGGTGGGTCTGGAAGTTGAGGGTATATGCAGAAAGCACAGTCGGGCCCAGCCTAGGGACCGTCAGCAGCATACGTGTGGATAGAAAGGTCAAACACACTCTGACGGGGGTGACCATGCGTTATACCATTCCAATAATCGATATATCAGACGCAATATTATGGACGTGTCGTCAACTTCAGAAGCCTTTAGAACACAATTAGAAAGAATCAACGGCAATGCATACGCGTCAAGTACCTCGTATTCTTGCAAGTACTGAGTAACATCAGCGGTAACGAGGTAGTATGACTTGCGCAGGTCCTCTTTGAACAAATTAGCCCGACTTTTGGAGCATCCTTACACAGGCTACTCACCAAGAAAGTTCTCCAACAAAGCAGGTAACCTACGACAATTGTTCACCATGGTTAATGCCGCACGGACAGTGTTCATATCTTGTTTCGATCGTCAACCTGTTACGACCACAGCCATTAGGGAACTACACGCACTATGTTGTTTCTTCTGTTCCGCGATATCTTTCGGCCGGAGAAAGTCAGTAGCAAGACTCCAAGCCTGTCGAGGATCAGAGACGCTTGATATACAAAACCGACGCGTACTTGGCTGAACGCCATGAGCCCAGAGATGCCAGGCTCGCCGTGGTTCAAACGCGTGAAAGCATCTTGCCATTTAGCCGCTACCTGCGCGCGAAGAGCATCGGTTGCCATTTGGTCCGGCGCAACAAGATTGGCTCGACGGCGCGTGAAGGAGGGAACAATCTGCACTGCCACCGTCGAATCCTGCTCCAAACCTCTATCTCGGTTGAAATAAACCTCTTCTCATTACATGACAGAGACTCAGACTGTGCCCGTTGCAGGCTCAGGTCCTCACTCCGTCAGGATAACCGACAACGGAAAGATAAAAAACTGGGTCTCATTCGCACTCAACTTTCTCGAGGCTCGTTATCTCGACTCCTTTCAATCGCATTAGATAACTTGACGTCCTGTGGATAGACTAACGAAGATAGACCAATAGTCTTCCATACGCTCCCTGATATCTCAAAGGCCCCTGCAGAGGCTGCTCGCAAGCCCGATGGCACGAAACCTAAACTATCAAAGGCCACGACCGCTGTCCCGCGACTTCTCAGCGTGGTTGAAATTGTGAAACGCGAGTTTATCAAATCTCTCGAAGCAAAACGCTCTCCACGACTTGCAGGACTGCACCAATACAATGAAATCGGCTGCCTTGAGAACCTTGAAACTGTTGAGGAGGACAGGGCTGCAGAGATTCAGAGGGCTCTCAGTGGCAACAATCAGTATGTCCTTACCTTTTTTTTGACAGTAGACCTTGATTCTTTGACCTTTAGTGTGAAGTTGAAGATGACACCATTTATGAAAATCACACTGTCTCTAAACGCCTTGCCTGAACTTGCTGAACGCGGTGCAACGTGCGTCTGATGTCTTATAGATACTATGTCCACTAGAGTGAACTTGACCTAGCTATCAGCCGCCGACCATCCGAAAGCTCTCCAAATCTGCCAAGATGCGAATGAAGAGACGCGAACGGGCTGCAAATAATGGGACACCTGCAAACGAGATGAACGATTTAACCTCGGAGGCCGTCATGGAAGGCTAAGCAACACGCTATGTACATATACCAAAAAAAGAATAAGATACACACAAGAAATCGAACCAAGCACACTCATCCCTCCATCGAGCCGACGGCATCTAGGTCCGTCCTCACTCCTACCATTGCCTCGACAGCCATCCGCAGCTGCTCCGCTCGCCCGATTTCATGGACACGCTCCGTCAAGGTATCCACTACCGACTTTCCACCCGCCTCGCCTGCCTTGTCGAGTAATTGGGCAACTGCCCAGTTCTTGTACCCCGTCGCGCTTGTTTCCCACTCGCGTTTTCCTGGATCATGGGCCAACGAAGTAACAGTCGATGCGTCGAGTGGAGGTAGACCAGTTACAGCCATGTACATCGCCATGAACTTGGGCGGGAGAGCGTGCAAGACGTCGAGGGAGGGTGACATGAGAAGAGCCAGTCTTTCAAGATTCGCCTCTTCGCGCCTCCGTATTCGTTCAGATACTTTGAGGCCATGTAGATACCACCTTCGTAGTCTCCGTTCCTGATCGTATATATATATATTAATCCAGTGTGAGGCAGCAGAAGCCCGAGATAGTACGCACATTATCAAGCTGCTTCCTAAGCTGCTCAAGTTCATCTAGGCACTCCTGCGCCCTCTCTGGCGGGTATGTCAAGTCCAGATTCTGTTGATGCGGGACCACGATGGGCAAGTCTGGGGGGATGGCAAAGATATTTCTGAGAGACCACGCTTCGAAAAAGTCAAACGCGATGTCGGTATGATGCTCGAGCAATGTCTGAAACGCGACCAAGCCCTGCTCTACCTCCTGTGTGCTATCCCAATCGTCCGCCTGCCGCTCAGCGCGTGCCTCGACCCATTTCTCGAGAAATTCTTCCATGCCGTTGACGCCGTCCTGAACAGCATTGTTCGCGATGTTGATGATGTCGTCGAGGAGGAGCTGTGGCGAGAAACCAAGGATTTCCGGGAGTAGGAGATGATGAACCTGCTTGGCCATGGAGTCGCGTGACGGGTCACGGTCATGAGACTGGAGAATCACAAATAATGATATTGACCGTTTCTCAAAAAAAAGACTTATATTTTGTTACTTGGACTTTGATTTTGTCTCTGTCTCTGACTTGGACGCCCACGGTAGCCATGAGATCCAGCCTTTCTCCTGGGCTTCACTCGCACTCCCTGGGCCCCTATTCGACTTGTTCCGCAACTCGACCTCTGCCTGATGCGCCTCTTCGGCACCCCTCAGCCTCTCCTCAAACTCATTCTTCTCCCTTGCCATCTTCTCCGCTCTCCTCCGTTCAGCGTCAGCATCGACGGATGACGAGGAAGCGGCGACTGCGTCCTTGGGTCTCATAGACCAAGTACCAGCACAAATAGCGACAATAGTAAGACCCTGAGCTACGACACGCACACGCAGCCATTTGTTAAATGACTGAGACTGGCCACGACGCATCTGGACCGTGGCGGTGACGAGTGCACCGACGGTTGCGAGTGCGCCTACCTGTGCGTGAGAAAGGGTCGCAGACACGAGTGAGAAAACGCACCAAGGGGCACCCATGGGTTCTCTTTGAACTTTCTTGCAGCCTTTTCTCGGTAAGTCTCCGAGGAAGGGACGGGGTGTGGCTTTTGGACGACGACCTGCGTGTTCATAGTTGTAATCAGACTCGCGTCGGTGTCATGTGACTTTCTCATCCTGGACGGATCAATTCGCACCGACAGGGAGGACTACGTTCGATATTAATTCAATCAGTCAACTAATTTACAACGTACTGCACATCGCATAGTCATTAGTTTAATTACTTTTTGTCCTGCAAGAATGACTAGTAACGATTCTTCGAGATAAGATATATGTGGATTCGGCCGATCTCGATCAGTTCGGTGTTAGCCGGTTGAACTTTTTCTTCAGATGTTGCGATTAGTTCTCGCAAGACCCCTCATCCGACGAATCTCCCCCCGTCTCCCAGCTGCCCGCTACAACATAAGAAAAATGGCCACCGCTAACACCCCAGACTATGCATGTATCTTTATCCGTGCCACGCTATGATCGTTGACCCCAATGGCACACAGAACAAGGTCTTGTACACCCCTCTCGCCGAAATCGACCCCGAAATCAAGAACATCATCGACAAAGAGACATGGAGGCAGTTCACCGGTCTCGAGCTCATTGCTTCCGAGGTACATTGTCGTCTGACCATACATACTAAATCTCACGTCCTTCCAGAATCTTACCAGTCAAGCTACCATGGAGGCAAATGGCTCCATTCTGACCAACAAATACTCAGAGGGTCTCCCAAATGCCCGGTACTATGGTGGCAACGAGTACATTGACGAGCTCGAGACCCTTTGCCGGAAACGTGCCCTTCAGGCGTTCAATCTTGACCCCGCAAAGTGGGGTGTCAATGTCCAGCCCTACTCTGGTAGCGTGAGTCATTTTTTTACCTATCCGAAAAACTCTCGATCGCTAACGGTCTTGTTCAGACAGCAAAGTATGTCCATCCACTGCACTTGTTGACTTCACCCTGACAAGATATGCAGCTTTGCCGCCCTCACCGCCCTCATCCAGCCCAATGACCGTCTCATGGGTCTCGGCCTCCCCGACGGTGGTCATCTTACTCACGGCTACTACGTACGTCTTTACACATCCTCCGCGGAGCTTTCCCGAGCTTATTATTCTGCAATAGACTGCAAAGAAGAAGATGACTGCCTCCTCGATATACTTCCAGTCTTTGCCTTACGCAATCACCCCCGACTCTAACCTTATTGACTACGAAAACCTCGCTGCACAGGCCAAGATCTTCAAACCCCGTCTCATCATCTGCGGTGCTTCCGCGTACCCCCGCGACTGGGATTATGCCAAGCTCAAGGCAATCACTGAAAAGGAGGGTGCATACCTCATGGCCGACATTGCTCACACCAGCGGTCTCGTCGCAGCCGGCGAGCTCAACAACCCCTTTGACTACTGCGATGTTGTTACTACCACCACGTCAGTCTATTCATACTCCGTCTGACCTTCAATTGACACTTCTGTCTGCCAGTCACAAGACCCTTCGTGGCCCTCGCGCCGGTCTCATCTTCTTCAGGAAAGACCTTGAATCCGCAAAGGATCTCGAGAAGCGCGTCAACGACGCCGTCTTCCCTGCCTGCCAGGGCGGTCCCCACAACAACGTAAATATCTATTCTTTCCCAATACCTTCTCCTCAGCTGACTTGTATACATCGTAGACTATTGCCGCTGTCGCCACTTCCCTTCTCCAAGTCTCCCAGCCTTCATGGAAGGCCTACGCCAAGCAGGTCATCGCCAACGCCAGGACTCTCGGTGAGGCACTAGTCGCCCACGGCTACAAGCTCCAGACAAACGGTACCGATAACCATCTCGTCCTGTGGGATCTTCGTCCTCTCGGCCTCACCGGCAGCAAGGTCGAGAAGGTCTGCGATCTCATGGGCATTACCATCAACAGTACGTTCTCCCCGTCTACACCAGTTGACCTCAAAAGCTCATCTTGACCCTTAGAAAACGCCGTCTCTGGCGATGCATCGGCCCAGGTCCCCGGTGGCATCCGTCTCGGTACTTCTGCACTTACCTCGCGTAACATGCTCGAGGAGGACATCAAGGTCGTCGCCGAGTTCTTGCACCGCGCTGTGCAGCTCTCGCTCCTTCTCCAGAAGGAAGCTGGCTCGAAGCTCCTCAAGGACTTTGTCCGTGTCGCTACGACGCAAGAGGAGGGCAAGACTGGCTTTGCTCAGGTCAAGCAGCTCCGGGACGAGGTCCGCACATTCGCCAGCCGGTGGCCGCTCCCTGGTGTCGATGTGTCAACGCTCACGAAGCCCGAAGGCTTCTTGGATCATTAGACGCCTTTTGTCTTTGATAGGGAAGGAGGTTCGATGATAGAGTATCACTAAGATTCAACGTCCATCTTGGTCCACGTGTATCGCACATATATATCACGGACATTCAACATAGTCCATTTCCATGTATTTCTAAAAAAAAGATAGAAAGGACAGATATTGAGCTGATAACAGAGACTATTGCTTCTTTTACATCACTGTGAACATGGTTCTATTCTAGTCTATACAGGAATGACCTTCCAGACCCGTGCAGTTCCATCGTCCCCTGCCGTAGCTAAAAGGTCCGTATGCCCAGCGCGCGGGCACCACGACACGGAATTGACGTCGTATACATCGTGAGCAGACTCTATTCGAGCGATCAATCGATGCTGCGGGGGTGAAGCCACTCCCGCATTGTCTGGTTCCTTCAAAGCAATCAGCACGGGTCGCATACGAACGAAGAAACAGACGTACAGAAAACTCCCAGACTTGCACGACCCCATCGCTTCCTGTGCTCGCTAGCCAGCCTAAGCCGGTACCATCTCCAACACCCCACGATATCGAATAGATACTGCGCTCGTGTCCACCCAACACCAACACGGTCTCCCATCGCGTCTCGTTCACGCGTTGCCATATGCGGATTGTGCGATCGTCCGATGCCGATGCGAGGTACCGACCGTCTGGAGAAAACGCGACAGACCACACCGTGGACGTATGTCCTGTGAGAGTTGCGAAACAGAACCAGTCGTCCGAAGGATCGTCAATGTAAAGTTTTATCGTATCATCATACGACGCGGATGCAAGTATCTATCGACACGGATGTAAGGGTAAAAATTTGGGGTAGATTCACGATAAAGACCATACCTCCTCCGACGGATGCCATGCGACGCATTTGACATCTTGGCTATGGTCCATCAACACGGCCATGCATTCAAAGTCGGCGTCGGGATGCACTGCGTGTAGAAAGCCCAGTCAACCGCTGCCGGACATTGACAACAGAAATCGGGCTCGCCTTCCCAGACCCACACGGTCTTATCACGGCTACAGCTGGCAAGCAGGGTCCCCGTGCTCGAATACGCAACGCTTTTGCACTCGGTCTCGTGTCCTTCCAATTGGCTCACGCACTCCCACTCTCCGTTGCCCTCTCCGTCCTCCTCATCGCCGTGCTCCTGCTCCCATATCCCGATATTCGAGTCAAACGACCCCGTCGCAAGCGTTTTTCCAGATGGTGCCCACGCGACTGAGCGAACGGATTTGGTATGCCCCGTCGCGAGCGTTGTGAGATGGCTGAACTTGGGGTCACCATCGGCGTCGGGTCGAGAGTAGGCGTACATGCGGACCGTCTTGTCGGCGGAACACGATGTAAGAAGGGGGCGTGTGGGATTCCATACGGCGTTCCATGCGCGCTCGCTGTGCCCCGGCAGCGCGGCGATGGCCACGATGGTGAAAGGTAGAGAATCGGTCATAAAGAGAATTGTAAGATAAGATTATCTCGGAAGGCCATGAGATCTGATCGACCCGTGAGGAAACATAAGTCGGCGCTATAGTCTGCGAAAAAAGGAGAACGAATAATTGTTTAGGTGTCTTGGCGAGAGATCGAAACGCGGGAAAACAA
>JAGGAT010000556.1:0-24743 GCA_017657195.1 Termitomyces sp. T70a | reverse complement strand
CAGATCTTTCCCGAAAGATTGCGAGAAATGCCCTTTCGCGAGCTCAGTGTTCTTTTGCTCTCTCAAAAAATCGATTTCAGCCCTATCTGATGGCATTCCGAATGACAGGTCACAGGTATCCGGATAGACACCTGGCTTAGTGTCTGCACACGGCCAGAAACCTTCCTTTAGTCCTTTACAAACTGACGTGACCAAATTGCAATTAGGATGATCACAAAGAAGAGATTCGAGCATGTCCACGTTAATTGGTGTTACAATTTGGAACAACACTGGGTGAGCACTGATCATCTCATTCACAACGGGATTTCCCATCTTGCTTGCAGGAGGGTCAGGCAATGGATCAGCTGTGATAGACCAGTCTGCAAGTGTCCGAGCATGCGGGAGATATCCTTCCCAATAATTGTATCTGAGGTATTTTGGCCTCATCCCTCTGTCCACTTTGTGCCGGGACTTCTCACGTGCACTCAGTAACTGGGTGCTCTTTCCCGCACTGTCTGCAGGCATGCCTGTATCGACACGCTGTGGTGATGAATGGGCATCCTTTGGCACTATTAAACCTCCAGCATATGTCTGTATTGGTGGTTGATCCGACAGTATTGCTGCCTCCTCGTCTGGTTCTGGTTCCTGTGCCACCAGGTCCTGTAGTGTATTCGACTCCGTCGCTGTCAAGTATTGCGTGTTCAAGCCTTTGGAATTTGCCGAAATCGGTGAGTAGGATTCTTTGTCCCCCTCTGACCTCTGACCTAACTGCTTTGTCGAACCTGATGACTCGGCTATGGGCCAATTTGTTCTTAACCACAAACAAGTCACGGATATATCGTGAATATTCTCTGAGTTCTTCCTCCCGGTGTGGGAATGTGAATTGAATCGCATCTTCCCAGATGGCGTAGGCCGTGACCCAGCTCCTGTAATTTGTGACCTTTCTAACCAGATCGCTGCTTCCAAGGATGAGCTCGTGATCTCCGATATGGCCTCTATTCTCTGAAGGAGCTCCGATATGGTGGACCGAGCTATGGATGACGTCAAAATCAGCTGGTTTCCTGCTGATGACGTTGTCCCATTGCGAGGAAGGAAACCCTTGGGGTGCGGACTGTGCGAGGGAGATCCTACGCTTAATCTCTGACAGGTTTCGACTGTAGTATTCAAGAAGTTCTCGTGTCCTTCGAGTTTCCTCCCGTCCACCATCTCTTGCTGCCAGCTCATTCTTGTACCACGGCAGCTTTGACTCGACGATTCTCCTTCTTTTTCCGGCCGGGTCATCTTCGTCTGTGGAATCGGCCTCCGACTCATCTCTTTCTCCCTTATGTCTAACTTCGTTGAGGATTTGGTCGGTCTCCTGATCGACAGACCTCGGGGAAGTATCTCGCCGATTGGTTGACGGACGTGTTCCGTCCGGGCCTTCTGGTTGTGTGGGTAGGCTTCGACGGCTTTCCGTACGGTAGTTGTTTGATTCCATTGCAGGTCGGGGTTCCCCTCGCTCAGCATGCCGCTTAACTTGTCTCTCAATCTGATCAAGTAATTTGATGTATTGTGTTGCAGCCTGCTGCTTTGCGGCGACGGGGCTAGTTGACTTTCCGCACAAGGTAATGACTCGGATAATCGCCTCCTCTTTGGTCTGTCCTCCTCTTCGGAACTCCTCAACCTCTTTCTCCATCCTACTGACGACCGTCTGGGGGTCGAGAGCCTGTCCAGCAATGGCAGTGTGCTGGGCGGTGTCCTCTCCTGGTCCAGACTGGGTAACTGAGCCGGATAAAGGGGATGGTTCCCTATCCAGCTCAGCAGGGTTCCTAACCTCTCGGGGTCCTTCCGAGGTCGTGTGTTGCTCATCACCTGTACTCATTCACAGTAGTTTCGATCAAATTTGAGTACAAAGTACGATGAACGAATGTTCTATAATAGTTTGAACAATGCGGGACCGCCCTTTGGCTGGTCATAGACTACTGTCAGCCGTAAACTAGCATTAATCTAATATATCGCACCTGAGAGGATGACCGCTGTTTCCAGGAGAGTCTGAGACTCTATGTCTGGGTCAACCTCCCAGCGCTGGCTCACATGACCGCCACTCGGGCAGCCGCATTGGCCTATTGCAAACACCTGTTTGAAATTCGAACAAGTGGGCAACACACGTAGTCATGACGAGGTTGTGAAGTCGTGTTCCGTAGTCAGACGTCATTTACTTCGTCACACGTGCCCTGTGCATGTAATGAAGGATGTAAAAAAAAAAGAAAACCAAGAAAAGAAAACAATTTTTCTGTGTGCACAAAACCATGCAGGGACTGTAGTTCTAGAAGAAACTACAATACATTGCAAGATTGGTAGCCATAAATGTCAAGGTTACACCAACTCCTATGGATTTTACATTTTTCTCCCCCTTATTGTTGACAGTTTGTTTCCCCCCTTATTACACAGAATAATAGATCAGTGAGACTAACGACAATTCAGCTCTGTATTGTTTGGCCCTTGTCTGAGGCGCATACTCAATGTTTCCCAATGTTTCCTCCTTTTTCCACCAATATGTGGCGCTCCAGCACCCCTTTTGCTCCTATGTGCGTTGAAAATCATATTCTGTGCCTCTATAGGAGGAATCTTGGACCCACCTCAGCCGACCACGAACACTGCCTCTCTACATCTGCACAGGTATAAAAGGATGTACAAGAGCCCTAACTTAACCTAATCCCTACACTTGCTTCACACACCAACAGTAAACTTCTACACACACATCATGAAATTCTCTATTGTTGCTGCTATCTTCGTTCATGCTGCACTTGTGACGGCTGCACCTGTCGATGAAAACACAGATATCTCCAAGGTCTGTCTATTCCATTCACAACGATCTCTAATTATAACTATTTTCAGCGAGGATACTATGACTCCTACCGCTGGTACCCCTCATACAATGGGGGCGGAAATGGTGGTAATGGAGGAAATGGGGGAAACGGAGGAAATGGAGGATGGGGAGGCTATTCTGATTGGAATCCAAACTACGGAAATTGGTGGGGTGGTCGAAGTGGAGGCGGGAACGGGGGTAATGGTGGAAACGGTGGTAATGGTGGCAATGGTGGCAGCTCTTGGTGGGGTGGATACTCTGGTGGTGGGAACGGAGGAAATGGTGGGAACGGAGGAAATGGTGGTAATGGAGGGGGAGGGTCTTGGGGCGGGAACGGTGGAAATGGCGGGAACGGGGGGAATGGCGGGAATGGCGGATGGTGATAAAAGATATTTTCTTTATTAGTTAATGGATATTTGGTCGGGTTGAATACATGGCTGTTTGTTTCCTTCTGTTAGTATGCACGACATGAGTTGGAATTACTCAATGGATCCATACACTGCCACTTTTATATCGAGACTACGACATGTCAGAAGATGAGAAATGTAAATAGTTCACATGGTCAATTATCGTTTAGTTCGTGACCGCAGTCGGAGGGAGGGCCATGCTGTTATTCTATTACTCCTCTGATTAGTATACAACTTTAGCGCATTATCAGACCGCCAGAGCATTACTATTCTGCAAGTTGCTAGTATCAACAGGCCCCTAACTACAACCACAACAAAATGCGTAATTATACAAAGTGGAAACAATAGTGTGTAACCAAGGAAAAACTACTAGATCAGAGAGTCATTGCAGGTTGTGATCGTCTTACAGTAATGAGAAATAGCTCGCCAAAGTCGGATGAAAATCCTTGTGAATCAAGTTAGAAGGTGAAATCCGTGAGATCAGATCAGATCCCATTGTTGAAGGTGAGAGAGTCAAACCTCGTAGAGTAGTTGATCTCTTTCTTTTCATGAATGTGATGAATAATAATTAAAACACTCCTCTGCAAGGGGTTGACGATCTATGGGGAGAGAGTGAGTACGCGCGGTCACCCGCGCTGCGACGAATGAATCGAAAAGAAGGGCAACCATGATGTTTGCCTACTGCTCTAGACCAGCATCGGTTAATCACCGGTACTATGCTGAGAACGACCTAGGAAATAATTGGGAGTGTCACCCACTGGGCACCGTGCTTACTACCCTCTCCGAAAACACTCCTTACCCGCATACATATCCAATTGCGCAATCACCATTATAAAAGAGAGAAAAGGTTTCATAACGGAACAAAACACATACATGTGTACATAATGGTACAAGTTTGTATCGCCGAGTAGGTAGAAGGTATACGGTGAAGAATGTAAGAAATCGCAGAAGTTCGTACGGTATAGTATGCATGGATATATGCTGGTAGCAGGTTTTTGAGTAGACAACGATTGGGTACTCGAGGGGTGAAACTACGTCGCTGTAATGAAATTGCGCCCAGATGAAAACATCAGTGATTCTTAAAGCTCACTAGGCGGGATAATCTCGACTGAGCAGTCGACACGATGGACCAATGGCGACACACAGCCTTATATCAACGCCGAGGTGAACCGGAGAGAACCAGAAGCCTGGACACGCAGTGCGCGGGAGCCAATCAACATTCCTTCAGGCCGTGTAGGTAGCTACGCCCCAAAAGTGACGATCACGATGTAAGATAAAAGAGAGATCGTGCTTGAGGTTGACATTGACAAGATGAAAAGCGGAGAACAAGATGGGCAGACGTATATCAATCGTGATTGTGTCGTTGGTAGCGAAATGATCATAGATGGTGCTTGATGAGATTGGTTTGAGGAGGTCGGCGTGATGACAATGCGAGCAAGATGAGACTGAAAGAAGAGATAAAACCGAGAGATTGAGAGCCGGAAAGGAGCTGGCAGGAGCTAACCGGGAGAAGTCAGCATGTGTCAAGAGTAAAGAAATACAAGTGAAAGTGAGTGAACAAGTGGAGTGAAACCGCGTTCAAAACAACAGATCGCCGCACCGCCACATCGGGACATGAATTCCGCATCACGAAGAACTCGCAGGTAAACATCAAATGGGGAAATCGCAGATGCAAAGAGGAGAGGAAAGGAGAAAGAAAGGAGAAAGGGCATGGGCGGACGGGCAAAGATTGCCCCAACCAATACCGAAGCAGATCTGTCGACTGCGCCTGTATCGTCCAGGCCGCAAAATCATCGACGCCGCGTCAAGCACAGTTTATAGCACCAAGGGGTCGAACGGCGACGAACTGCCATGTCATTTATCGTCTCCCCGCAATTGGGCAGTTCCAAGAAACACAAATTCACAATTGGAGACCGGGTAACCCGAGACTCAGGGGAGAAGAATTGACTGATGAACTATCCGTTTGGATCGCAGATCGTGGTTCGTTAGTCGTGGGATGTAGGTAAGGAGAGTTGTATATGTAGACATTTGAAAGAAATGAAATGACAGATCGTGGTGCAAGAAATGGCAGGCTGGGGTGACTTTAATGATTGTGATGATATGTGATGGATGGCGAATGGAAAGTGCCAATGCAAACGTGATGTGCAGATGTATAGATGGTCAAGGAACAATGATCAAAACGGAGAGAACGAAGCCAGCACAAAAGGTAGTGAAAAGAATGATGGGAGTGAAGCCAGCACAATAAAGATAGAAGTAAAATGAAAGTGAAGCAAAGAGAAAAAAAGAAACAGGATCCTCACCAATCCGCGCAGCTTGAAGATGAAAATGGAACGAGACGAAACACGGGCTAATCACTATAGGATGCCCGAGTCCTTGAGTGCGTTCTGTAGAATGGTCTCCTTGACAGCGGCGAACACGAGCCGAATATTCTGCGTGTCCGTCGCCTGCGTGAGACTACAAAGTCGCACATGAATCGTATGAAAAAAAAATCATGATACAGAGCAAAGATCCAACGTACTGCGGATACACGCTCAAACGTGCCCGGTTCACGTTCATAAATCTCCACAAAACGTACTTGGCCGCCTTATTGATATCGGCCCCGCCGGTATATTCAGGAAAATAACGTTCTAGAGGTATCTTTGGGAGCTTGCTTTTGAAGACGTCGATCTTATTGAGGAAGAGAATGATGGATGTACGGAGGAACCACCGGGAATTAATGACGGATTCAAAGAGAATCAGCGATTCATGCATTCGGTTCTAAAACCACCAGTCAACATGAACGGGAAAAAAGGGGGGCCAGCGAGTCATACCTGCGTCTTCTCCTCGAGGAGAACCTGGTCGTATTCAGAGAGGGCAGTGCAGAAGATGATACTCGTGACACTTTCGAAGCAGTGTATCCACTTCTTGCGCTCAGACCGTTGGCCGCCAACGTCGAACATGTGTATTCTAAGATGGGGTTTCAACGGACGATATGAGAAGGTTGGGATGGACTTACGAAAGTTGACCGACAGTAAACCGCGTCTCAACAATACCCAAGCTCTTCTGACGCGCACGAAGGACGTCCGTTTCGTTCGGGCAATACCCTGGCGTGCCGATACGTAAAACCTCGGCAAAGAAGCTGTCCATAAGATGTTGTTGAAAGGATGATAGGGGTACAAGATGAGAAATACGTACTATGAAGCCGAGTCCATGAGATAGAAGTCGCTCGAGTGCTCGTCCATTACTTTTGGAATGACAGAATCCTTCCAGACTTGGTGTATTGCGTTGGCGACGTCTGGATCAAATTCTTCTTGGGGATCGAACCGGTACGCGAGAATACGTTCAGCAAGAATACGGTTCGGGAGCTCGGCGCAGTCGAGCCCGAGTTTACGCATGTATGTGATAACCGCCTGGGCCGAGTCGAGGACGTTCTTGTATATAGTGGGTCTAACCTCCATAAGTTCGGATGTCCTGTATCCGCCTTGATGGATAATCTTCATTTGCTTGACGATTGTTGATTTTCCCGACTCGCCGGAGCCTGGACAAGACGTTTAGTTGCCACAAACACCTCCAGACTGGAAGAACAAGGCCACGCACCGAGAAGAAGGATCTTGCACTCCTTTTTGAATTTCTTATTGTCCTCCTCGAGCTGTTTGTCAATGGCAGCTGACCGGTCCTTCCCAGCACGGTCCGGCGTCGATAGACAGCCTCCCATGGTTGCCCCGTGTGCTACTGTAGATCGCCGTCGAGCGAGACGATGGCGAGCGAGGGAGAGGAGGAGAAGGAGGAGAAGGAGGAGAAGGAGGAGAGCTGGGAGATTGAAGTGAGAGGCAAGGAACAGCCGACGTCCAAAGGACTTGAAAGAACCCAGATCACAATTATTCCAGATTTGGTAAATTGATCAGCTAATCTGACCCGAGCCGGTTCGCTTTGCTCGTCGCCATGGCTCTAGACTGGTGTGCTGCTGCTACTCAAATCTTACCCATATTCTATTCAATACATACTTCTCTTAGTCCAAGTACTCCTGAATGTCCAACAACCTGTCACTATACTTTCTGTCAGGTCTCGTGGCCTAACGTTGTCCTTTCAGACCTCCACGCACCTCTTATGTGTCATCATGTTCCTCAATTCCCATTTGTCTCCAGTCGAAAATTCCCTGCGCCACCCTCGCATACCTCGGCCGATTCCGTAACTCAAGGCGTTGTTCGTACGCCACCGTCGTCTTATGTGACATGCCATACACCCTTTTCAATTCATCGCATCTGTCTATCCAAGAACCATTTATCTCCTCTCCAAGCCCACCATTTCTCCATATCTGTTTTCCTACACGACCCTTTCTCACACTTTGCCTGCCCTAGACGCCCGTCAATCAGTTGAACACCATCGGGACTCCAGGTACCTCAGAACGTAACTTCGTACCAAAATTGTATACATATCACATAAATCCACTGACCTCATTTTCGAACTCGGTTCTCCTACTGCGCAGCTCAGAACTCCACTGGACAAATCGGCGTTTCGCATTGCTTCCCGGTCCTCGCACCTGACCCACGTCACTCACTCGCAGACACCCTGTCGTCAATTGACGCCTTGCGGGGGATGCCGAAACAACTCCGCGGCTTGCTGTCCCCGATGATTGTGCCTCATAGTCTTCTCTTTCCTTGAAGGCGTGTTTGCATATGTCTCCTTGAAGGTTCATAAACCTTGCCACTTTGGGTGAGAGGGGCAACATTCTGCTTGCCAGGATATACAAGTCAACCATTTGAAAGCCTTTGTAAATCATATCCACTTCCAGATCGAACTGCCAGCCAGTACTTCCAGTCAGCTCAACGCTCACCCTGTGACTTTGTTCGTGCTCTCATCTTCGTGTCAAGAAATTCCCAGCCCGTCCCTTGAGGCAGCAGACCTTTGACAGATTTTCCTGTTACTCTTTGAACCAAGCTTAGCTGTCGAATTTTGATCTGTCCGGACGTACCGCGCATGACGCTTCTCATATAACGCTTCCGCGATGGCATATTCGCCGGCTCATCACCGACTCAATCAATGCCCGGCATGAATTCTAGCGGCCTGATCTTCCGTGTCTTTCAGCTTGGAATTGACATTCGGCGGTTGCCTGGCAATGAGCATACAGGTGCCATTCATCGCCTTTTTAAGGTAGGTCCGCTTCCATGCAAGTTATCCATTTTTGGAAGACGTTATTGTGAAGCGTAATCCCTGACATATACACTTTTACATGCAAAAAGTGGACTTGGAAGCTCCGCAGATACTTGAACATGCTTGTCGTGTCCACCTTGTCATGCCAGCCAGCCACTTACTGAGCGGCTGCTTCTGTTCGTACTCGCTTCGCTGAATGCACAAGGTCGTAATCCGTCATCGTGGCGCGCACAGCCGTGATATATCCATATAGCACCATTTAGAGGGCGAACAGGCTTAGTATATGGTGGCATTTATGCGGACGCCGCCATGGCAGCTGGTAAAAGCTTATCCTCTGCCAACTCGTGAGCGTTCGTGGCCCGTTTTTAGTCAGTCTTTTTGGGTTTTACACATCTATATCGTTCCCACTTCTCTTCGGTATAGGTCGTTAATTTATGCGAGATTTATCTTTTAATTCCTTTAGATTTGGGAATCGTATAAATAATTTGACTGTACGATTGTAGACCTATGCTGAGACTATGTTTCAAATTGCCTGCCGTGCAAGCCGTGCGTCTTCTAGTGAATCTCATGGGAATCATACGCGCTGATCGCGTCTTTAACGGACGTCTTCTCCTTGGTTCGAACTACTTGTTACTATGTTACTAAATCCATCAGGTGGTTGATCCTCTAGAGTGACTCCGATTATCCTGACTTGCTCGACTTTCTCGTCCTTGTGTATATTTGAGTACCCATTTGGGTGTCCATTACTGGGCTTAATCGGCTCTCATCCCAGGTGTTCACTCGTGTGGAAAAGCTACTACGGATGAAACGAGATAACCTCGAATGACGAACTGGTATCTTTACTAATTGTCTTCATCTCACGATCTCTGCAATCGTGATCATTCGTGCGAGCAAACAAATTCCAGCCCATTTTGCCCATTTTGAGCCGCTATAAGTAAATCAACGCCTTACCGCTTGACAGTTCACATCTTCATCTGTCACCTCTAGCACACAAAATTACCGTTATGGACGGAAACAGTGTCCGATTGTCGGCGTACTCGATAGTAACCGCTAGGATGAGTCACATCTATGCATTCCCCCTTCGCGAACGAGAACATTTGATAGATAAACTGTCGGACTGGTTTAAGTTGTTCGATGGTAAATACAGTCCGACCTCTTTACTTCGTTTATCACTCACTATGGTCACTGAACAGTGATGCTGTCCATTCATCATATGAATCAATATGGATCCCTTCTCCTGCAAACTCCGGATGGATTGTTTAATTATCCCTCCCCTAGAAATGGTAAGTCCTCGGACTGATTAGAACGATCATCTCCTTATTTGATGTTTCAGTAGTTATATTAGGCATGCATGACGCAGCGCGCTGATCTGTCTTGGCCTTGCATTTTAAGTTCACATAGGCGCTCAATGTATGTATGTTGTCTGCAGATTAAGAGTGCTTATCATTAGGAGTTCTAAAAAACTATCTATTCCTGGTTTCCACTGTCTGTATCCTTCTTGTGCTCCTCTTTGCTCTCAACCGTGACGCACGAAATGTCTCACCTTTTCTTCTACAATCCAGTGCCCTTACTTGATAGGAAAATTTTGAGTTTAAGGTCGCTTGGATAAATACAGGCAGAGTATAGATGGCTGGCAGGTATATCATCTATTGGTGACAACTAATACCCGACCCATCGTTAGACTATCCTACGAGTATAGATGACAGTGCGACTATCGGTGAGATTGAAATGAATGGACAAGCCACGCAGTGTGCTGTTGATACATACTTGTGCAGCATATTTTCATGCCAAGGAGGAACTGTATGTATGAGCAAGAGCCATATGGAGACTGTCATTCTGTATGGAACTACAAATACTATTGCCAGATTAGCAGGTATGTTTCGGCGAAACCAACTCCTGTCCTTCGTACCTTGTCTCCTCTCTTGTTGAAGGCTTGCCTCCCCTGTTCTTACAAAAGTGGTGAACAATAATAGATCTGTGAGGTCACGCCTCAGTACTCCTCTATTCGTCTTTCACGTGTGTCACTGGGCTCTGTATTGCTTGGCCGTGTCTGAGGCGCATACTCAACGTACCCCCTATTTTCCCTCCTTTTTCCGTCAATATGTGGCGCTGTAGCGCCCCTTTTGCCCCTATGAGCGTTGAAAATCATATTCTGTGCCTCTATAGGAGGAACCTTGGACCCACTTCAGCCGACACGAACACTGCCTCCATGCATTTGCAGGTATAAAAGGATGTACAACAACCCAGGCTTAACCTCATCCCCACACCTACCTTTCAAGCCAACGTCAACTCTCTACCGCACACATCATGAGATTCTCCATTGTTGCTGCTATTTTCGTTCATGTCGTTCTTGTTACGGCTGCACCTGTCGCTGAAAACACGGATATTTCAAAGGTTTATTTATTACATTCACATATCTCAATTTCTAATAACCACTATTTTTCAGCGAGGATACTATAACTCTTATCGCTGGTACCCCTCATACAATGGGGGAGGTAATGGTAGTAATGGAGGCAACGGGGGAAATGGAGGAAATGGAGGATGGGGAGGCTATTCCGATTGGAATTCAAACTACGGAAATTGGTGGGGTGGTCGAAGTGCAGGCGGGAACGGGGGTAATGGTGGCAACGGTGGGAATGGAGGCAATGGAGGCAGCTCTTGGTGGGGTGGATATTCTGGTGGTGGTAACGGTGGAAATGGTGGGAACGGAGGCAATGGCGGTAATGGAGGGGGAGGGTCGTGGGGCGGGAACGGAGGAAACGGAGGAAATGGCGGAAATGGCGGTAACGGAGGGGGTGGGACTTGGGGTGGGAACGGAGGGAATGGAGGGAACGGAGGGAATGGCGGTAATGGCGGATGGTGATAACTACATCAGGTTTTTCGTCCTCATTTCTTGACTAATTGGTATGGGTTTATGGTACTATGTTTACGATGATATTTTTGTTTTTAATAACCGCCGATGGCGTCGTATTTCTACATTGAATGACTTTTTTTTGATTGTCGCGCGATATTACATTGCTTAATTCTTAAACCGTGAGAGAAGTCATCATGAGGAGTGTCGAACAGGGGGTTAATTTGTCCTATTCGATCCCAATCAAAACTCTTTTCTAATGTTTGCCGTCAGTTTCAAAGGCCAAATTTTCAAAGACGGGCCAGGAACGGCAAAATTATCCTTCTTTCATACGACGTCTGTCACGAGCCATCAATTGACAGATCAGTTCAGCGAACAAGTCAAATATACTTCTTCATAGCTCACGGTGACAATCAAGAAGTAGGAGTAAATGTCGTTGACGCAACCAATCATGAATGCCAGGTCTCGGCGGGCGGCGTTTCTCGGCTGCGCAGACGGCACGCACTCTTTACGGCTCCCATTATAAACCTACTTCTGGATATCTGTTTCAAACTTAAACTTTCAAGTGTTTAATTCATCGTAGACGTTCGGTTGAGAAAGCTGTAGATGTTTCTCGGTGCGAACTTTGCAAGCGAAACTTGACATCGAAACAAGGAGGTCTGTCGGCAGTCGCGACAATGTTCAGCTTGTAGGGCATCTGGCCAACTACAGGTCGAATCTCAAAGTATGTTCGGGTACATCATACTCGGAACAACAAACAGGCTGCCATTAGTTTCTATATGAATACTAGTCTTCGATCCTAATGAAGGGTTCCTCGATTGAACGTGCGATCACCCCACGTCGAAAGACAATGAACTTTCATGTCCTGTAAGTACAGAATTTATTATTATCTTACATTTCATTTTGACTAGATCTCTTAGGGATTTACTCGAGTATGACAAGGTGCGGAGATGGATCAAGGACAAGCGTGTCGACAGTGGTTGGAATACCGGACCTACAGAAGGCATGGTATACCTATTTGAAAGAACTAGTGCGTACGAAAAGAGAAGGGATCATCTGAAGAGAAGCCCTGGTGACGAAGGTTCGTGGATGGCTTGAATTCTGAATCAGCTGATAATTTATAACCGTTGTTTTTAGTGGTCCGCAGGCAGTATAGGAAGACGGAGCTCAAAGTTCACTTGCTCAAGAAGTCGGAGCTAGGGAGGATAACGTGGACGAACTTTTGTCGTGGTGAAAAGCTTTACACCATAAAGGGGTATACGAAGCGCTCTGATCTTCATAGAAAGTGTAGAGAGTTGGGGTGGATCGGAGCAGAGCCGCGCGACTTTTGGAGTGTGGTTATGAATCAAGAGGGACGTTAAAGAATTCTTCCCAGTGTAGATTCCGCGACGATGTGCAAGACCAATGAGTATTATCGCTGGTGACAGGAAGGTCATGGCTGCCATGATTTTAATTCATCTTCACCAACGTGGCTTACATGAAAACACCTGAGTGCATAGGGGACTATAGTTCTGCGCTTGTCTTGAGCCAAGACAGAACACAAACCAATAATCTTGTGTACAATGGTCTGAGAACCATGTAAACCTTGCACACTTGGAGGAATAATCTCAGAACGAGGTATGATTCCGCAGAAGACAACACATAAAAACTCGCTGGCTATCTAGTAGACATAACCGAGGAGTTTTCCTCCAATACTTTTACGACGGGCCTCCTCGTGATCCATGATACCAGCCGAGGTGGTCTAGCGAAAAGGTCAGGTCTGTGAGTTTCAAGGAGATGTGGGGGGTACGCACAAGGATGATGATACCGAAACCACGAGCGGGGAGGAGCAAGTTGACCCAGGATTCGATCTGGTTGGCCTGGACATTGAAGCGGGGGGAGATGACACCAGTTTTGTTCAGGCGTCCATTGAGCTGAATGACGATTTTGCCGGAACGGTGGTCATCGATGATTTCGAACTCGCCAATGTATCCTGGGTGAGGGAGGGTGAGGATGTTTAGAGGGAAAGGATAGGGGAACGTACCGTGGCGCTGCATGACGGAGAGGAACTTGACGACGACCTTTGAAGAGGGCCGGACGAGGACCTGGCGCTTGCCACGGCGCTCGGCATTGACAATGTTGTTGAGGCAGTCGTTCTGGGCGGGGTTAGGTTGGTTAATGGATGTCGGGATAAATTGCACTCACGAGAACGGATACGCGGACCATTTTGGAGAGTTGGTTAGTTTTTTTGTTAAGCCCGAAGAGTGTCGCACTATGGAGAGCACGAGTCAGACGGGCTGTCGGAGAAGAAGAAGAAACCGCGGTCAGCGGCAAGTATCATCGGCCCAACACGAATGTACACTGGCGAGATAATTTACATTTACCTGGATGGATGGAGTCTTGACGGAGGACAGCGACAGCAAATAACCAAACTTTGCGTTGAAGGCTCTGGATCAGTGGCTGTGCGGCTGTACAGTTCCAACCAGCCACCGGCGGCGAATGCCGGCGTTGAGCCACTGCTGATTGGACCCCGGTCGAATTACTCCTGACATCAACATGGTAAGGAGGACACAAGTCATGTCGCTGGGCAGCACGGCTGACGATTTTGGCAGGGCCGCGTTCGCACCAAGACCACCAAGAGGGCTTCCCGCGTTCTCATCGAAAAATAGTGCGTCTAGTTTGGGTTTTTGGGACGATTTCTAAAATGTCTGCAGCTACCCCCGCTTGACGCTCGATTTCCACACCAACAAGCGCATTATCGATGAAGTCGTGCGTTTCACAGTGTTGTAGGGTTTTTGTGCATGTGCTTATTGTAGTAGGCTGTGGTTCCCTCGAAGCGTCTGCGCAACAAAATCTCGGGTTTCACGACCCATCTCATGAAGCGCATCCAGCGTGGACCCGTGCGCGGAATCTCGTTCAAACTGCAAGAGGAGGAGCGAGAACGCAAGGATAACTATGTGCCCGAGGTCTCTGCGCTGGATGTCTCTGGTACGAACGGCCTTGAGATTGACCCTCAAACCAAGGTGTGTATTATTATTATTATTACATGGAGTTCACAGTGGCTCATGAATGGCATGCAGGAACTGCTGACTGCGCTCAACTTTGATGCTATCCCGGTCAATGTCATTACTCCGGTGTTGGCGGTGCCGGAGCGCGGACCGCGTCGGGAGAGGCGGAATGTTCCTGGTGCGGGACGGTCATAGAGGATGGATGTACTTTTGTGTTGTAGTTAAAAATTATGCCACTTGAGTATCACGTGCACATGACATTCCACGTGGCGGCTAGTGTGAGGGCAGTTTTTTGTTTTTTGATCCTGAACCACGATGGGTAAGAAGAAGAACAAGCAGGTGAGTGTGCTGGCCGTCGTCGTGGATGGGGCTGGGGCTGACTTTGGCAGATTATCCGGCCGTGGTGCTGGTACTGTGAGCGCGAGTTTGAAGATGAAAAGGGTGCGTAGAGTGGCGTGTGTTGGAGATTCTGCGCTGACGGGGAGAGCAGTTCTAATGCAGCATCAAAAGGCGAAGCACTTCAAATGCAACATGTGCCCGCGGCGGCTGAACACTGCTGGCGGCCTTGCAGTGCACATCCAACAAGTCCACAAGCTGGAGCCGGAAAAGTGCGTGCCTCTGTTTGTCCTGTGTGTGCCCGCTGACGGTCTGCAGTCTGCCGCGGATTGAGAATGCGCTGCCTGGACGCGATGGCTACGAGGTCGAGATCTTCGGCATGGTCGGCATTCCCGCCCCCGACGTCGCTGACTACAAGCGCCGCAAAGAAATCGAACTCGGACTGTCTGCTGGGTCCATCTCGCAGCCACAAGCCAAGCGGCCCAAGGTCGAGAGTCGCCCGCTGTCTGAGGACGAGCTCAAGGCCCAGCTCGAGGCACACAAGGCACTTATGGGCGTTGCCCCTGCCGCTGACTCTGCGCCCCCGCCCGAGGCCAGCTCCAGTGTCTACGGTGCCCCTCCTCAGGCCTACTCTGCGCCCCCGACTCCAGTTACCATGCCCCCTCCTGGTGTCTCTCCGCCCCCTCCCGGCATCTTCCAGCCTCCTTTCCCAGGCCCCCCACCGCCCTTCCCACCCTTCATGCCTGGTGCGCCACCCGGGTATGTTCCATTTCTACTTTTCTCGTCAATGGCTGACCTTCTCTAGTCCCCCGCCCCCAGGCTTCCCCGTCCCACCAGGCTTCCCTCCAGGTGGTCTACCACCGTTCCCTCCTCCCGGAATGATGCCGCCCCCGCCTGGCGCAGTACGACCCCCAATGCCTCCTCCCCCGCAGTTTGTCCCAGCAACCGCCTTGGGCGCAGGTTCACCTCCTCCTTCCATGGTGCCACCACCACTCGCTGCACCAGTACCCTCCCCCGTAACCCCGCCACCCACGCCGCCGTCACAGTCCCACACGCCGGATGTCCCCGTCCAGCCCCCGGCCCAGCCTGTCCTCCCGAGCAACATCACCCCTTTGACAAACCCCGGGTTCAAGAAGGAGACCGTGCTCAAGTATGCCGATGCCAACTTTAGTCCCGTATGTTGATTTTCCTCTCTGCATTGTTGCCGCCTCTCATACCCATGTAGGAGGAGCACCGTGCCATCCATATCAAGTACTTCTTTGCAAAGGGTGCAGCAGTAGAAGAATCCCGTGGACGCAAGCGTAAAAAGGCCGAGGACTTTCTGTGACGACAAGGTTTGTCTTTCTCCCCGCACGTGTGCCCTCTTTTTTTTTTCTCACTGAATTTAACTCAGGCAAGAAAGACAGACAGACAGACTTTCACCCCGTCCGTCCCCTCTTTTCCGTCCAATCGCTACTTATCGTTCATGGTTTCTCTGTATTTTCCCTGTCGTTTTGCACAAGCGAGGCAACGAAACCGTGTTACTGTGACAGATGGAATCGGGTTCCGGTAGGCACAGCACCGCCAGTATTAATTATCAATTAGCTCCCCTCCCGTCGATGTATCTCCCTCCCCTCCTCTGTACGTACCTATTTTTTCTCATTCCCCGTCGTGTCACTACGGTCGGTCCTTTCTTTTTCTTTGTTTCCTGTTTTATTTCATCGTCGCCCATGGCTGTAAAGTAAAAGAGAAAAAAAAGTCCAAGGTCGGTTAGTCTTGTTCGTCTAGGTACAAGGTTATTCCGATTGTTATGCGTGTGTGTGTGTGAAGGGAATCTTGAGCATTGTCAGAGATCTTTGCGTCTTTTTTTTGTTTATCAAAAATGGATACCTTGATGTACTGTAGCGAAGTGTATGGTACCAACCGTAACGCATAACGGAGGTCTCAGCAAAAAGTCTAGAGCGAAAAAACAGTTCGATTTCAGCAAAATTCCGCTTTTAAGAACTATTATGAGCTACCCACAGCTCTCCATCTTCACGGTAGGCCCATATATTCTCTTCCATACCACCTGCATGCAGACAGCCATCTTCTCCTTCAATGACAAACTCACTTGCCGTGCAATACCTATTTGGGCCATGATTTCCCTCCATGCCGATGTCTAAGCCAAGTGTTGCATGAACAACATGACCAAGGGGAACATCCAATTCATCTAAGTCTTCTTCTTCATCCTCCTCCACATTGGGTTCAATGTCAAGGATTTCGGTCATGTCTGAAGCAGCTTCCAGTCCAATTTTACTTTCGATCTCCTTTTGAAATGTTCCATCCTTAATATAGTACTCTCAATATTCTGCCTTTGTTCTCTTGTCAGCAAGGAAGTCTTTTTCAAGGTTGAACTCCTTGACAGTACACTTTTCTGGAGTATCCTCATCATCTGAGTTATTTATTTTCCTTCATGAACATGAGTCTCACTTTTTAATGTCAACCTTGGCTGTATAATGCACCTTTAACTTGGGATGACTGTGCCAGCTGCTTGAGCAGTGATTATGAGTCACTCAAGCCAGACATTTTTCAGCATGTCCCAATCTTGTGGTGATTCTTTTGCCACTTTTTTGAACATCTTGATCAGGTTGGAAAGTCTTTCACTCTGCTCCTTCAACTCAATCGGCTGTCCATGTCAGCAGAATGCCTCAAAGCAGATTTCAAGGCATTGATTGAATGCATAATATAGCCCTTCTTCCTTGACATCGTCATCATCAAAATAGAAGTGGTATGTTGATGTGCCATCCAGTAGGTTCAAAGGAAGCAATAAAGGAAGAATTTTAAACAGTAAAGCAAGATGATTTATGCATGAGGCTAGTGCATTAGGAATACCAGAATTTGCCTCAGGTAGCATAGCTAATGAAGTGATTCAAGTTAAGAAAAGTAGAAGTTGTTCCTGAAAATCAACCACAACCTGTTCTATTCAGTTCAGACATGACTACTTTTGTACAACACCTAACATATTTGGACAGTGACTGCAGTGCATTGGTCTCCTAATTGACCCTGTGTCATGCATCACAAAGGCCTGTTTGTTGCTTATACAAGACCAAACTGGAACATAATGCTCTTTCACCGGTTGGTACCATACACTTTGCTACAGTATGAGGAGCTTCACAGGGCTGCACAAATGTAACTCTCCCATGTTTCTGTCATGTATTTTCTCATTCTTCCTTGTGTTACTACAGTTTGTTGTTTCCTTTTCTTCCATTTGTTAGTTGAGGTTATCAGGGGGGAAATGCACTAGGGTTTGCCATGGTAGGAGATGCCATATACACATAATTTGATTTTCTTTCATTTATTGGGTATGTTTCTTCTACAACATTTGCAAATAAACTTCATTTATAAGCTCTCAATGTATCACTCTGAAAAATACAGTCAGTGCCTAATGCTTGAACCAAACTCTAAATTTTCCTTTTGAATGGATGATGACACCAGACATAGCCAGACTTCCTTCAACCTGGAGGAACTGGTGCAATACACATTGATTTATGGCTGCCTGGGCTTCATTCATACATACTTTGGATTGGCTTTTCACTATGCCTACCAAATAAATTAGGATACTGTCAGGTTCTGCTCACTTTGGGGGCTTCAAATGTGAGCAACAACCTTGCAAGGTGGACCCAATGCTGACTATGTGCACAGGCTTTTGTACAAGGCAGTCTGGGGCTTGTTCCAAGGGCTCTTTGAAGTGTGATGGGGTTGAATCATGAACAATGTTTGGGATGAGTCACCAAGGCAATAAGATCTAATAGTAATGTGTTTGAGTTGATGGCTAATAATGGCTAAATTGGCTTGAGTGATGTGGGTATTCAAAATAAAGCAGGGATGATGGGAGAGCAGATATGAAGGCTTTGGAGGTAGCCCAGAATAGGTGAGTTATGACAGATTCCTTGTTTAGATATGCCCTTATATGCATCAGCAAAAAGTTTGTTGGAATATATGGGTAAATAATGGCACTCATGCCAACCCAGAGGTCTTATATATTAGTCATCATACCAGGCCATTGCAGGAAAGTCTGACACCCTTATACTGAACTTATCTTGGTTGTAAGAAAATATTACAAAATAATTGTATTATTATCATTAGACCAAAGTTCTGTAAAATGGAACCAGCATAAGATCAGAATTATAATCCTCATCCCAGGATGACCATATATTCAGAGTCTTCTCATGTATTTATATTACCATGTCATTCTAATTATACTTTCTTATTGCTTACAAGAGTCTTATCAGGATGGTTTATAATATGAATTACTTACTACAAATTGTAAACATACAATCCATGAACACAAATATAAAAACAATGACAGCTAATAAAGGTTCAAATTTGAGCACAAAGTCCACAAGCACACAAAGTCCATGCAAGTCCATCTGAGTTCAGTTACAATTCATCATCACTTACAATCACATGCTTCTTGCATTTGTTGGAGGGATGAAGGTTGTCACCATGCCTATCACCACCATTGCTGATGACATGCTTACATTTTATACCTTCCTCTTGCTCTTGGCACTCTTCCTTCTTAATGAAGTTGCTCTTTCTCTTGCTGGAGTTTCTTACATGCTTTCTTGAGTCAGGCAATGTTATTCTCTGGCTTTAACTTTGTGCATGCCATGAATTGTTCCATTGACACCTGATTCAAAGAGCATGTGTCAACATATCTGAGAGATGGATAGCCATAAGTCAACACCTCATCAAGATGTTAATGCATGTCATTTGAGTATGCATAAAATGCAGTGACCAAGCAGTTATCATTTGCTTTAAATAAGCATGACCTGAGAAAGAGCAATAAGAATCCAACTAGGAGGGGGTGGAAGGACTATGACCATGAATTCAACTATTCAACCACAGTATCTAGTTCAGAGGAGACCAGTATGAGTTCAAGCTTGCATAAGATTTGAGCAGCAAACTAAGAGGATAACCATAACCAGACATTCAACACAACAGAAAAGGCATGATTAAAACCAAATATCAGGAGGACTGGTTCAAAACCAGAGGTGAAAACAGAGTGAGATATATGAAATAAAGAAGCTAAATAGATGTATGTTGTGATTATATAAATAGGCAATGGAGCAAATGATTACAAATTAATTAGTTACATTAACATGTAGTAATCAAGTAATAATTGATTATAAACTGATTGCTGCAACAGCATATGACAATAACATGAATCAACCTACAAATCACTTATTGGGCCCATTTATAGCAAGATGTGCAGAGGAAAGTGACATGCATTGTGAGTGATACTATGTCAACATATAAGTAATTTCAATTGAGGCTTATTACAATGACTAATATCATGATTCAGATTTGTTGACAGAGTGTGGCAACTTGATGTGCAGAGTAAAACACGTCTTGGAGGGCCAGGTCAGTTGGGAAGATGGGATAGAGGCTTCAAATGGCCTGTGGTGCATCCAAATGTGTATGGTGGAACTTCCTAATGAGAGAGAGTGCATGGATGCCATTAGTAGACTCCCAGGAGATGTCTTCAATACTGTAGCCCTTCCATTTCACCTTGTACTGTAGTTTGTAGCAGAATAGATAACTGTCTAGGATTTTCTCCATCTTGTATTCTGGGTTATTTTCTGTGAGAACCAGGGATAGTGGTGGTGGTGCTCTTCATCCAGGTATAGGATTATTTGGGGTGGGGGTGAGCTTGACTACGTTGAAGACCAGGTGGAACTTGTGCATTCCAAGAGGCAATCAGAGCTAATAGGCCGGGGGGTCCACCTGTCTTTCCACCAGATATGGTCCAAGCTGGCAGTGAGATAGCTTTTTGGATGATTAGTAGTGGTGATGTCAGAGGGAGTTTGAAGCTTATCTAGGAGTGTCACTCGGTGTCTAGGAGGAACAGGAAAACCTTGGTAGCAGAGTGCATGTAGTTATTGTACTGGAATTTTGCCTCCAGGAAGAGCTTGTCTCAGTCATCCTGCCTCTCATTGCAAAACAGCTGGAGATACTGTTCAAGCTTCTGATTGACCCATTCTGTCTAGCTATCAGATTGTGAGTGGTATGTGGTGGAGGTGTAGAGCTTGATGTGGAGGAGTCAGTAGAGCTTGCATATGAATTTTGTGACAAACTGCAGACTCCAGTTGGAGACATATGCATTGGAGAGGCTGTGGAGCTTCTATACATTCTTCTAGTAGAGATTGGTGGCACCCATGGCAGAGGTAGTGTGGGTTGAAATGAAGTGGGCCCTCTTGCTACACAGGTTCACAATGACTATAATTGCATTGTAGCTATAAAAGTTGGTCTAGAGGCATAAACCGCAGGTGCTGGTGTAGGAGCCAATATACTAGGACATCTGGGGCCACCAGTAGTTCTAGGAGACAAGCTCTGATATCTTCTAGCAGCTAAGATATCCTGTAAGTCTGGAGTTGTGATGCTGCTCAATGATGTGCCTCCAAAGCTCTGGATTGTTAGGGACGTAGATGCAGCCATAAAAGGTGAGGAGGTCATCCTGTAAGCTCCATTCCTCTGCACATACTAACTTAGCTTCCATGGTCCATCTGGAGCAGAGGGCTGGCCAGAGTGGCTTTGGCTACTAAGTTGTAGATTCCTTTCCAGTTGCCTTGTTAGATGTCCTGAAGTATGCTGACCTTGTCTCTTTGCATGGACATGCCCTCTATGGTCTGGATAGCAAATAGTTTCAGACAAAGGAGCACCAAGTTGTTATTGTTCCTGGACCCAGAACCATGGTCAGCACGTTGTGACAGCATATTGGGCTTCTTCATGGTCTGCCCCAGTTTGTGGTGAAGGGAAAAGTCAAAGTTGGCAAGGTACAAGGACCAGCATGCTTGTCAATGGTTGAGCTTCTTGGCTATCCAAAAGTACTCCAGATTCTTGTGGTCTGTCCAGATTTTGAACTTGTGCCAAGCTCTTTCCAGGAAGTGGCACCACTCCTCCAAGGACTGAACAATTACCAGCATCTCTTTGTTATGGATCTTGTAATTGCACTCCACAGCATTGAGACTAGGTGTCACTTGCCATCTTCTGGGGATTTCTAAGACAGGACCATGCCCATTGCAAAGTCAGAGCTGTCAGTCTTGAGGCAGAAGGGGCAGTTGTTGTCTAGGAACATCAGGACTGGTTTAGAGGTAACAGCAGACTTGAGGGTGTTGTCAGGTTCTACTGACCTAGGGGCCTTTCCTAGCAAGCAACAACTTTACAAGGCGCATGCAAGTGCTGAACTATGTAAACACAGGGTTGAGAGCTCCAGGACAAGTTCCAGGGCATGAAACAGGTGTGGAGTGAGTCCCAGGGGTGGTGGGCTTACTCTGGGGTTAGGTGACTGGTCGAGTCAATGGGAAAAATCCCAGAAACAAGACAAGAGTGGTTTTAAGTAAGCAGAGTGCATGTCAGTCAATGATGTGTGTGCCGGAATAATAACCAAGGCAAGCATGGAGGAGACAGAAGCAAGCATGGAGAGAGTTCAGACTATCAGGGACCGCTGATCCAGGGGCTTTCTATAAAGCAAGAAACCCACTAGTTGGAGGGGCTTGGAAGGCAACAAAGGCAAAAGGAGGCTTCAGTGTGAAGTCCAAAGTACTCTGATGTAGTCCAAATGCAGTTAGAGGCAACTAGAGTAAATACAGAGGTTGCAGGAGGATAAAAGAGGAGTAGCAACTGAAGATTGAACAGATAGAGGAGAGAATAGAGTTTATTGAGGAGAAATAAAGCAAGAAACAGAGTAGGAGGAAAAGGATAAGTAAGAAAATATTGTTAATACCAAGTCTAAAGACCAACTAAAGTAGCCGAAGCCTTATATACTTGGAAGAAGCCAGAAAGCACATAGTATGCAGATTCTGGAGCTGCTGGCTGGCTTTTAGAGGCGTGGGATGAGGAAGGAGGACCATAAAATTGGACTAGGCCAGATGGAGAAGAAAGCTGATGCACCACTAATGCAGGGTAGGAGTATTAATGCATGGGGGCCTGACAGCGGAGCAGTGTCGGCCATTGGGTGAAAAGGGGCCGGTGGGCAGATGGTGGTGGAGGAGGGGGTTGGTGAGTTGGAAAGGTAGGGAATGAAGTGGTCGGAGAGGTAGAAAATGAAGTGGGTCATAACACAGACAGAAAGTTAAGCAAATACAGATACAGTCAAACCCCTCCTAATCCATACCCCTCAGTTTACACCCAGAACCATGGGTTATGAGAGGTCATAGTCTGTGAGGGAGACATTGAAAAAAATCACAAAATCATCACAAATCATGTATTTTTGGGTTTTATAGATATTGTACTTGTACTGTGCAAGTATTCTAGTGTTTTCAAGAGAAAAAGTCAGTGATTTGTGAAGGGATCATTTTTTGAGACTCCTCAAGTCATATCTGACTTTTGAATGACACCAAAATGCGATTCAAATCATGGACAATTGGATCTTCCATGCCATCAATGTAACTTTTGATTAGTGAAGCTGCTTGAAGAATTTTGCATCTTGTAGGTTGAGCCTGAATTGGTGCATTGTTGCTAATGTCATCATTCCAACCATTGATTGCTGCAGCTTCCCAGGCTTCCTGTGCCTCAAGGACAGCTCTGCAGATCTCTGCATCGGTTGCCTCTTCCATATGGTGAATTTCATCTGCCGGATTAAGAAGGGCATCAATTGACATCCTATTTTGAGGTTGAAGGATGCCAGTTGATTGTAATTGATCGAGAACTCTTTCAACTTCTTTTTCTACTTCCGCAATTGGGTCGAGTTGGTTGCTGTCTGCATTGAGAAGAGCTGTGACTGATATGATAGGCTGAGCAGCAGGTTGATTCATATCAGGAAGTATACCAGCTTTATGCCAACAATGTCTGATAGTGGTTGTATCCACCTTGTTCCAAGCAGTATCGGCCAGTTGCATTGCTTCCAGTTGATTGATATTATAAATTTCAGAAGGTGTGATGCCAGAATCATATTAATCTATAGCACGTTTGATGTATGAAGTGCAATAGTGTGCTTTGAAACATTGAATGATGCCTTGATCCATGGATTGGACATATGCTGTAAGATTAGGTTCAAAATTTTCAACACAGATATTTTGAAGGCCTTCTGGAACAATATGTCCTGAAAAATTGTCTTGTAAAAGAAGAATTTTTTGGTTTTGGGCCTGGAGCTTGTGATTCCATTGCAACAGCCAGTTCTGATAGAGGAAAGCCGTCATCCAAGCTTTGGCATTATTGTAGTAATCAAATCCAAGCTGAGCACCTGTCTTATTTTGAAATGCATGTGGCTTGTTGGCTTTACCAATGACTGTGGGCCAGAGTTTCTCTGACCTATCTGCATTTGCCATGAATGCATAGGTTAGACAGATTTTCCTTCCTTTCACATCTGAGTGTTACTTGTTTGATAAGCCTCGATCTGGCAGCATTTTGTCTGTAAATTAAGAATCAAATCAACAAAAAATTGTTATTGATATGTATGCATAAAACAATCCTGTCTCATCTATGTTGAAGATATCCTTCAACTCATAACCGCACTCAAAAATGAGTTTCTGAATCCTCTGCTGTTCAGTTTCCACTACTTCTGCACTTGCAGAGCCAGCTTCACCATGTCAACAAAATTGTTTCAAGTTTGTGCAAGTTTTGAAACGTGCCAGCCAACCATTGCTAAGATCCAAGCACTCATCATCCAGGATGCATACTAAGTCTGCAAACTGATTCCATTTTGCACGTAAAACATCACCCATGAGAAGAATCCCTTCTGCCATTGCTTTTGATACCCAGAGTTCCATCATTTCGGTCACTTCTGGATGCTATGTCTGATGTAGCCTTTTTGCAGAATAATCTGCATTTGAGTCAGCCTCTGCCTATCTTTCTCACTATTTTAATTCTTCCTTAACCCAAGAAGAGATCAAAGGTTGTTTGATAATGAGGTTGGGATAAAGCCATGCAAAATGTTTTGCTGTTTTTGACTGGTTCTTGCTGTTGGCATGATACCAGTCCAAAATCTTGATTGCTGATTCAGAGATGCAACTTCCTTTTTTGTAAAGACAGGTGCTTGTAATTGCACTTTGGTTTTTGCTGCGCTGTTCTTAGGTTTAGATTTGGTTCCTATAAAACACTTTTGTCAACCTGCATAGAGGTGAAAATTAAAACTTGCTGTACGTTTACGCTTTTTCACAACAACTTTAGGAAGTTCACCTGCTGCCTCTTTCAATTTCCTGACCAGACTTTGCTGATTATTATCCAATTTTTCAAGTCCCCTCTCA
>JAGGAT010000555.1:0-24821 GCA_017657195.1 Termitomyces sp. T70a | reverse complement strand
TTTACTGTAAGAGACAGATATGAGGCCAAAATAAGAGAGAAGAACTTTAGAGGTTGAACAAATACAGAGAATACACTGTGTTGATGCTACTATAAATGATATTGAAGATCAGAGAATGCCAAATAAGTAGAACAGGGTGAAAACAGTGAAAATAAGATTTCAAAGTCAAATTCAAGGGTGTTCAGGAGTCAGAGGTCAGAGTTTGAATAAGGCTTAGTCACTTCATAACATTTATGTATCTGCTGAGTATCTAGGCTAATTAAGGCATCCAAAAGTATACATGTTATGCTTAATGATAAAATACACAGAGTAGACTCTATTAACAAAGATACTAGATATATAATTAGTACTGTAGATATATATACATAGGCTCAGACGTATCCCAGTCAGTTGTATATTGACTAAGGTATTCCAGAACCCACATCCAATCCTTTTCCATCATGTCCTGTATAGTTTATTCCCCTCTCCATTTCCATCCACCTTACACATGTCATGTGTTCCCTCACATGCCTCAACCCCTGCTCAACAGACTCAAAGCTAAAGAGAAACAAAGAAAAAACAAGATAAAAGCACAATATCAGCTCCATCACAGGGGGGCACGATGGCTCAGCTGGCACCATCGTGTCCTCGAGGAGGGAAGTCCCCTCCGAGTGGTCGTGGGTTCAATCCACGGCTGCGCCCACCTGGACACACTTTAGACACCACGTGGGTTATTTTCAACGCCGCCGGAAAGCCACCGCCCGCATGTGTTGACTAGGCAGGCTTTGTGGGTCAGGCCGATCGGGACCGACCAATCAGCACGTGGTTCAATGAGGCACGGTGACCACCACACCCGTGACTAATCAGAAAAAGAGAGGTCTCCCCGGTGCGACGGATTTGGGAGAGGGCCTAGGTCTTCGCTGATCAAGCGGGTCGTGGCATGGGTAGGCGTGAGAATAGGAGTTAATAGTTCGATCAGGCTGCCGACATAATGTGTGGTCCATCAGATGGGCTGGTGAGGTAATAGCCGCGAATCTCCGGTTTGATCAGGTGCTTACCCAATACGGCACGGCACGTCTGTCACTTGGAATTCCACTGGCACATTCCGTCGCAGGTTCCGAATCTCGGGATCGATCTTCCAAAGGTAGTGTCTGGGTGTGGGGAAGGGTCTAGTCGTGAGGCCCTTACTGGTGCGTGGGAGTGGGAGGCTATGAGCTGGCCGAGCGCCTCATGATGGGACAATACCAGCGCGCACACAGTAAGCCCTGCCGAGTACAGCTGGGTTTAGAAATTGGGACGGCACGTTAGCGGCAGATAGTTGTGGGAATAAGTCTTAGTAACACCCATTACATACTGCAGGCCTTAGGACACAAAGGTCATGTGTAAAATAGGGCTTGAAGATAAATAAAAAGAATCATCATCATCATCATCATCATCATCATCAGCTCCATCACAAGTCCGAAGCTTTTAATTGACTGTGGGAAAGTATATACTAATGGAGCAGTCTCTATATATGGTCACTAAGTTAGCATCCATTTGGGGCAAGTGCATTTTTAGTGGCCATATATGGTCACTAAATGGCCTGTCAAACTTAGTGACCATATATGGTCACTAAGTTGTCCCAGGCACTGCACCACAGCCACTTTCTCTGTGAATAATAACGGTACCTCGGATAAATACAACTGGGACCCAGAGATGTCATCGTCAGAAGAAGCAGCCCCCAGGTGTGCCGTGCGCGGGAACTTGAAAAACGTGATTGGAGAAGACAACCAATAGGGTGAGTTCCTTAGCAGCAACAAAAACCCGGATGGTGACAAGTGCCTTATACCTTCGCGCAGTGAGGGACGTACAAGCAAATTTTGCATGTGGTTCACAGCATTGCGCACGCGGTGGCCAGGGGGAAGGGTGGGAATGCCCCCCCCCCCCGCATCTGAGCAGGCGTGGCGTGATGGACAATTTTGGTTCATAGTCAAAAGAAGATGCAAGCAGATGCGGTGCACAAATTGGAAGCTAGACTGGGCCAACCTTTTATGTCTGTTGCCGCAGTGTTATACCTATCGAACATAACACCACGGATTCCACATAGTCTTTTTTCTATTTTCTCCTACAGGCTACTCGACTTCCCGATTCATCCCGCGATATTGCCGTCCAATCAGAGGGGTATCGCGCGAGCAGAGAGTGCCGTACTGTTGATTTACTCGACCCTGAAAATCCGACGAAGAGAAAGAGGTCGATACCTTTGCTAAGAGTGCCCTCGATGATCAGGGAACGATGTCGCGGCTCAACGGGTAGATCAGGATAGACACATCGCCTTTTCCAAATGGTACTGCACCACATCGAAACAAATGCCTCTTGCTGAGAAGTTCCTATGCTACTTGGCCGAAGTTGGCAAAGTGGAGAAAGTGCTTCGGATGCCTCCATCGCTGGTTGTTTCTGGACAAAGTGAGGTTTTGAGAAACCAAACGCTGTCATGTATCAGGCGGCGACGGTACCTGCGCGTCCCTTGCCTCCGCCACAGTGTATCAGCAGTGGTAACTTCTATTTGTCACTGAATAATGACATGACAAAATCCATTTGCTCTACTGATGAGAAGGTGATATAATAGCTGAAGGTAGGTTTTTGAAATAAAATTACCTTGGAACCGGGAAGCGTGGAAAGGAGTTTCTTCTGTGAGGGTGAGGATATGTCGAATATCAAGGGATAGCAATCCAGGACGTAGATGTCTTCTTTTTCATTCCGCGGGCTCGACATCATGGCGAGGTGGTAGGGTATAAGCCATCGGAAGAAGATGGTTGATTTATGATACGAACCAATCGTGGCTTTGGAAGGGATGAAGAGCGAGTGCCTCCAGCTGCAGTGAAGGGACAATGTTGCTAGTACTAAGAGCAGAGCGCAGACCATCTGACCAGGGCGCCAAGAAGAAAGGGGCGAGCTCTGAATCAATGAGATTCCTCTTCTTCAAGCATCAAAAATCCTCATTCTGTAGCCTTAGAACAATCCATTATTCTTCTCAGGCAATACCGTCGTACCTTTTCCTCGTCGGAACGCTCATAAGCACGGACAGAAGAAGGCATTGAACGTTTTTTCAAAAGATAGTAAAAAGGCTGCGTCTGCCATTCTAAGGCATCCTTTGTACGATTCAGGGCACGGAAGTATCAGGTCTTTAGAGGTTTGCAGTTATCGTCCGAAGATACAGTATAGATAAGGTGATGTAGAGATTCAGGAGCAGACGAAAAAGGCAGGGTACTCGAGAGTGTTGGGAGACATTCCACTAAGCCACTGTGGCTTAGTGGAATGTCTCCCAACACGGTGATATGAAGCAGGTCGGCATGAATGGTATGTAAAGACTCGGCAGGAAAGATGAACTGGTAATAAGCATCGCGAGAGTTTCGAGACCCTGTTCTGCTATTACATCGGCATCGGACCCATGGCGCCATAAGCTCCTCGTGCTGTTCCAAAGAAAACACATGCTGCGGCCTCAGCCATGGGAGATAAAAGATAATTCTGAAATGAGACGAGCATTGAGGCCAAGCTAGATCATATGTTGCCGCGGACATAAGTCAGGACTTGTTAGAATTATGTCAAGCAGTGCGGAACCGCTTAGTATTTCATATAATTGCCTGATCGGATTTAACGGTCACTGCTCATGAACTCTCGTGTACCCCCACTAGGACCTGTATTTGCGCTTCTGTCATCCGGATCCAATGCTAAAGGACAGTTGGCAAATGGCACTATGGAAGATTCCCACGTATTCCAACCCTGTTCTTTCTCCAGCTGTGCGCCGACCACCATGCCTGTTGATACCACCCGTGTGCTAAATGTTACCAGTGGGGCAAACCACACTGTCGTACTTCTAGAAATGAGGAGACAGTCTGGGAAGCTTGAGACACAACTGTGGGGTAGCGGTGATGGGTCTGCTGGGCAGCTCGGTGCTATGTCCCGCCAATCGGGTGAGGAATGCACCATCTTTCGGCCTATCGTGCTGCCTCTAGAGCAGGAAGGGTTGTCTGGATATCAACCTAAGCTCGTTGCTGCATCTTGGAAGACAACATATATAGTCCTTTCTTGCACTGGGCGAAGCGATGTATTGATCTCTATGGGGTCAAATGACTTCGGTGATTTGGGGGTTGGGATGTCAGCCGAGGGAAGTAAAACGGAACCATTTCATGTCGTCAGATTTGATCATCTTGCATTTGATGGGATTTCTCTCAAGAATGCAGATATCAAAGTCCTCTCCCTTGTTACAGGACAACGTCATGTCGTCATCCAGCTTGAGGTTGCGTGGAACGATGACTCCCTCCAAAGGTGTATCGTTGGTTGGGGTACCTCACGACACGGCCAGATTGGAAATGTGCTCGATGAAGAAGGACGTCGTATCTCTTACATTGCAACTCCGCATATCATCTCGGTAGAAAATCATAGAGACCCTATTGTTGCCGCTGCTCTCGGCAGTCAACATACTGTTCTTCTTCGCGAGTCTGGGATTATTTTGGGCCTTGGGTCGAACCGTAAAGGTCAATTACAGGGCCTTGCAGACGTCAAACATGCAACTAGAATTGACTGCATGTGGAATGCAACTTGCGCTGTGATAGAAGCTGATAACGGTGTAGAACAGATTTTCACCACAGGCAGTAGTGCTTATGGACAACTCGGTCGCCAGGTGGAATCCGGCACATCCGTAACATTGGCTCCAGTAGAGCTACATTCGCCAAAGGCAAATAAGATCTTGGCGCTGGCATGCGGAACTGAGCATGTTCTTGTACTCTGTTCTGGAAAGTCTGAAGCAGGCGAATTATCAGAGGTATGGGGCTGGGGTTGGAATGAGCATGGCAATCTTGGGGTTGGAACTACGGAGAACGCCTTCACTCCCATTCAACTATGGCCACCAGAATCAGGTATGGAGGGGCACAAGCATCAATTTGCTATAGGGATATGGGGGGGCTCTGGCACAAGTTGGATAGTAACGTCGTCAGAAAATACATGTTTATAATTCAGTCGTTGCCATCTAACCCAAGGTCTTCATGGATCTGTCTGATCGTCGTTCCCTTCAAGACTGCTAACTGCAAAGGAATATTAAGATATTTATAGTACTATCCTGCAATACGTACCCTCCCTATCAAAATCTTTTGCCACAGTCAGTCAAGTTACCGGTGAATGTATGCGGCAAAGAAACCTCCGGAGACTCGCCTGTGTAGCATCCTTGGCTTCATTATACAAGTGCAATAGTTTGATGTGTCGTTGAACAATCTTCTCTGCATCTTTATGTGCGCTGGAGCGTTCGACTTTAGAGACTGGTGAGAACAGAGGTCATGCTCACCCAAGTTTTTCTTGCAGCTCCTTTACTTCGGCCTCAAGTGCCGTCAAGCGAGCTTCTTGAGCCTGCGCTTCAGTCGGTTAGCCCTGATCAGATAACAAAGGAGCCATAGTTGCCTTAGCCGATATGGCTGCGTACATAATACTTGCACTTTTCAAATGCGAGAGCGACGCGACGCGTGCGACGCGTCACGCGTCACGATACACGTGTTACTCACTATTCTACCTCGTGCCTTGACAGAATTTTGGACATCCCATGCACGCATTTATAGTCATGTCATATACAAAATTGGTTTCAATGAAATCCAAGCCACACTCGAACTGCTTTGTCTTTCTGAGAAATGACCCAGGCATCCACGTCAAATATCCACCATCTTGTGGTCGTTGAACAGTAGCCAATGGATAAATTAAACCCATTCCTAACCAACCGTCGTATGCTCAGAAATGAACTCTTTAGTAGAATTTCCTGCCAACAGCGTTGAGAGGGCAAACGATCATGATAATCCTTGGACGATGCATCGTTCCATGTCACAATGTGCCATTGATATTTAAGTCGAATAGACGAACGAAATCTGCAAGAAGAGTCTTTTCAGAGAAATGATGTTAAGATCCAGACAGAGACGCTCGGGGTTGGCTCAAGAACAATTATAAGTATTATTCTACAGCAGTCAGTAGATATTCATGTAGGGCATCTTGATGTTCAAATTACGCACCCTCAGTCCAATATATAAGCAACTGAGGGTGATATCCACGACAGGTCCGAATATATAGGCATACATGTGAACAATGGCCCATTCTTCACAATGTGACGAGACAGTATGTGGCAAGCAGTGGTGGCCCTGCACAATGAGTGTATGAGAGGAATAATGCGAACGAGGATCAATCATGTTTGCGGTTCACATCCCATAGTAATTCCTTTCGTGCTTGCGAGGCTACCCCATCGAGGTACTTGATCAAAGGCGGCACGATCATGTAAGCCATTATGGTCGCGCCAAGAATGTATGCCAGTACCGGCACAACTGAAGGGGGTAGAACACCAAGATAGAGAGGCTCGAGAGCCAAGATGAACGGGACCGGAGTGTGTGAAGTTGGTTTTGAGGATGCGACGCGAGACATTGGCGTCAGGATACCGATGTCAACGAGACGGATGCGGGCATAGCGTAAGCGCGTATGGGATGCCAACAACGGCGTATGCGTTGTCAGCGAATTGTATCGAAAGCCAAGGCGAGGTCCAAATTGAGCCTCGAGGCTTTCAGGATTGAATATTTCTAGAGAGAAGTCGACTGGATACTAGCGTGAAAGGTACATCACAATATGAGTCGTCCAAGTACATCTCAAAGAATCATGAAACTTACAGACGCTGGCCATGAGAGTCGTAGTGTGAAGCTGGAATATGTGCTCCAATCACGCGTCAGATCAAGTACCAGCCATAGTTGGTGTGGACATGGATAATCAACCGTGCCAGAATTGCATACTTCCTGCAGGGGAGTTCCAAAAGGTGCAGGAAGCGCAGTCCATTCGCGTTCGCTGTTGGTGTAGTTCAACCTTGGCCTCTATGTATGTCAGCATGGAAACTTCATACATTGTTGACTTCTCACCAATTGTTCGTGAAGGAAAATCCTTCGTTGTGAGATTCAAAAACGTGGAAGTTGGCGATTTCCGTGTTGGCGAAGACGTGTAGAGATAGACAGAGGATCAATAAGAATTGGAACATGGCAAGAATATATTCTTCGATTGTCAGATGTCGGGGTTCAAACCGCCAGGCAGCTCGTTAAAAAATGGCATTCACTAAGACAGACAGACAGACAAGGAAAGTCGGTAGTACCGCCCTATTTAAATTGTATATGTATATGAGGTGAGGTAGTGCAATACCGAGGGTTACGACAACGGCGTAGGTGGAAACGGTAAATAATAAGATAGTATGAAATGTACAACAAGCAGATAAAGATAGTACTTCCAGAGCTTCCAGAACGATTTTACACCCTCAAACACCAGGAGGGTTGAATCGGAAGAGTCGTGACACAAAGACACAAAAACCTAGATCTAGAGGCTGAAGCAGACACAGAGTCCGAGGTTCAAATGGCTACATTCAAGATTGCTTGACTGTCTACAGGACAGAGGCAATCAGTGAACTGACGATAACGAATAAAATACCGGAATATACCTTCAGCGCTTTCCTAGTGACCATTCTCTTCTCGAAGTACCGTAACGCTTCCTTAATGTCGGACCACAAAAACAAGGGTATGACGACAGCCATAACTGGCAGAGCAATTTCCCAGAAACTATGTCACGGGGAGATGAGACATGTAATAGGTAATCACGGGAAAGAAGCTCACAATAGGTCGGAATGCTGGTCTACTCCCCAAAACGGTGTGAAGTTCATGCCCTAGCAAATGGATGTCAGCAATTGAAGAGTAACTAACAGTCGTTAAACATACGAAATATCCTGTCAGTAATGTAAGGGGCAGGAAGATGATTGTTGCCAAGGTCAGGCGGCGCCTATCAACAACAGATAAGGAATTGAAAATGCGGCATAATGAAAGACGTTACATGACTTGGTTCATCTCATACGAAGCGAGCTATGCATAGAGGTAACCCAGTTTTTTTACTAGAGGAGCAGGGACACATAGTTCTCACATTGAAAGTGTACCCAATGAGATTTTCTGCTATCGCCGCAAACATATCTAGACTGCTTAAGATATACTCCGTATGGTCGAAGACATCGGCCTGTTCAGAGTCACGTCTCTTTAATACAGACCTGAAGCGCGGTAGAGAAGGCCGAAATGACACACCAAGTAGATTTTGGCCTTGTGGCTTATGAAACCGACAGCCTTGACGTTTGCGTTTGCCGGGTCTGACATATCAATCAAAGCCTGGCAACGGTCGAGGTCATATCGTCTTAGACCATAGATCATGGTTTTAATAGGTTCCATGGTGCGTTTGTGCATAATAAGGTCACCAGAAAGAATATGAACTTTTAAAAGCCTATGTGAGCTGTATTGTTCTCCAAGGGACAAACGGGAACGTACGGTATCGGACGGTCTGCACATTGGGCTTCAGTAGAATGGCGCGCTCAAACCTGTTAATTCTGGTATGGTATTCGTCAATGACTTCAAGTGCATTGTCAACAACTAGTTTTTGAAAGTAAAGTTAGTTTGCAGTGTAAGGGACTAGATAGGATACATACTAAGATCCAGTAAGGCATGAACCAAGAGAGAAGGGTCCGCAGAATTTCGCAAGCCCGTATCTCGTTGATGAAGCCTGGTGCTTATCGGAGAAGTGAGCTTAAGACTTGGGACAGTATGAATAGAGATCACAGTTCCTGGAATTGTTGTTCCAATGGAAAACAAGAAAGCTAATGAACTAACGTACCGTCTCTAAACAAGAAAATGAACATTGGGGAAACGTTGACGTTTACTCTGTCGCCCTGCAACATCGATTAAGCCCCGAGCTAGCAAGCGCACTAGAGTACTAACCTGTTTAAGCGCTTCGAGGGTTGTGTTATCCTGGGCTTGCTTTCGACGTTTGGTAGCAGCCTACAAATGGATAAGTGATTGATCCTATTATAAAGGGAGAAGATCTCCTCACCCTGCTCATGAGCTTGCCCAAGCTAGACACGGAACTATTCCTATGAGATAGTGTGCTTTCTAAATCTTGGGGAGTAGCGTGGAAGAAGGAGAGTAGGCGGCCTCGTTTTTTCTCTCTTCTCGGCATAGTTTCACTGTCATACATCGTGTAATCGTCCTCTTCTCTTATGGCATCCTTCTCTAATCTGTAAGGGTCACTCATCGCAGAAGGGGTTTCGGAGCGAGGTCCATCCTTTAACATAGTTCCAAAAGTCATAGAATCAGTACGTGCAGCAGAAGGTCCATCTTCCTGTCCAAGCTCATGGCAGAGGACACGTAAAAAGAGGTGCTTATTGTAGTAATCAGCCTTAGAGCGAGTTTGGCTCTGGCTCCGAGTATGGAAGATATCCTCGAGAGCAAGTGGGTGTAGGTCTTTCAGATTTCAAACTTGCATTCATAAATGAACTTGTCATAAGTACAGCGCACGCACCGTATTTGATTGAGATGGCTTTGAGGACGTCCCAACTCAATCCGCCAATATTTATCCATCTCACCCTCATCCACCGTTGTCTCTCGCTCGCAACGGGGTCGTTCAGGAAGTCGATGAATTCCTTATTGGTCATACGATCAAAGCTACTGCGTATAGTTGAATAGTTGATGACCTCAATCACGGAATCCTGCCGTATATGACCATAGAGAAGATTTGCCGACGCGCGTCGTGGGTTTACACCAGGCTCTGCGCCGACACGTGTCTTATTGCCCGTGAGATGAGAGGCACCTCGATGCAGTGCCATAACCTTGCGCACGGCCGCACGGAATCTTTCAATGGGAGCATGAATATTGCTATTCCCCTGCCAAGGTCGAGTCTTCTGTGTCATTGGGGACCTCGGTTTGATGTTTGAAAGCACAGAGCGCTTTGAGGGCGACCGGAGATCAACGGAAATGGACTGATTTACGGGAGGGGAGTATGTCGAAGCCTGTACATTTGGAAGCGTAGAGACTGCGGAAGTTGGACCCTCGTCGATTTCGTCAAGGTCTGGCGTCAATGACCGACCTTCAGAGTCCGAGAAGCTATTCTCGCGAGGCATGCTAGCAAGTAAAGAGTGGTGCGGACGTTAGATGGGAGGTCAGGGAGCCTACTGAGGCCAAGTTAGAAGGGAAGAACTGAGGATCAGCGACCGATGCTAGAGTGTCCACTTGTATCTCATGTTGTAGGCTTCTGATAGGCCAAAAGCTGCACTCTGCCTTGAGGCATCGCAAAAATAGTTATTGTGATCGCTAAGGGACGTAACTTCTGAATCTTCTCACCATCAGCATCGCCATGACAGGTTCACAGCTCTTCAGAACAAGTGTCGCAGACCTGGAGTGTTTTAGTTATCGTGGTTCCACATGCAGCTAGAACCTTGGCGCGTTCAACTGATGTTGTGTTCTTTGATCAAGAAGATGACTTGACAAAAGGCTCGAAGCGTGAAAAAAAAGGTCAGGATCTACCTTTCGTCGGCAGTCGCGCCTACCCCGCTTGAGTCTAGCGAGACCAAGGCCATCGCGGAAAAGGGACGACGGGTCAGATCTATGGAACCTGATACATATATGGATGAATGATGTGATCCTGATATACCTGAAACTATCTTACTGCCTGCCAGTCAAAAGATGTTCCACAAGCAAAATGAGGCATTAGAAGGAGCGATCTAGTGGGTTGTTCTGCGGTACAAAAACGCTTGGTATAAGTAAGGACAGGAGATATGTATGTGGGTAATGAGTTGCGCAAGCACACCGCCGACCAACAGCGGAAGGCGGGGAACTATGTGTGTAGATGACGGAGAATGGAACGGAAAGGAGCGTGCCGATGGGATAAATGGCAATAAAATAGTTCGAAAGCATATGATAGTCTGACCTTGAAGATTGCATACAGAACAAAAAGTTTTGGTTTTCGTACGTGATTGTCCAATGAACCCCATATAGGTAACGAGAAAAAAAAGTCAGAGCAAATGCAATGCGAAAGCACAGTGACGATAATTCTGATCACAATTGCTGGCGAGGTGATGAGAATAGTGAAAACACCTTCTCTGCATTCTCCTTGTATTTCTTGAGCTTCCTGTTTTTCTGTTTTTCCAGCTCTCCCATGAGGGGCCTACTTCTGATCATCTCCCCTGGAGCCTCTGCAGTGCCTTCGCCAGGGCCTGACTGGTCAGAAGACAAGCTCTGCTCACCAACGGACAGCACCGATTCCTTCGATTTGAGTGAGTGAGAGGTCGACGGCGATGGCGTCAGCAGGCCTCCCGTTGATGCGCCGGAGAGGGTGTTGGAAGCAGAAGCAAAGGAATTGGCGGTCCCACCCGACTTGGTTGAAAACGTCGAAGGTGGGACACCAGGAGACTTGGCACGCAAGAACTGTCCAGGATGTCTGCGAAAGTTGAGCGGCGTCCGTCCTCGTCGTTGAGAGGGACTGGGCGAATCTGCAGGCTCTGACGTATTCGGTTCCGAGTTTTTCGACATGCCCGAGAACGATCGTGGTCCAGAGCGTTGTTGAGACGGCGTCGACGCTATCCTGAACACGGCCAACCTGTATCTGTCGACCACGCCACGAGCAAAAAGGCTGGTACCTTTAGCTCCATTACGGTCTTCACCATCAACAGCATCGATGAAATCCCAGTCATCATCCTCATCTTCCTCGCGTTCTGTGACCTCGGTTTCATCGCCACCATCGGAGAGGTAACGATCCAGGGCGGGGACACCGGATTTTTCTTTCCTATTTCTGCCTCCAAGTTTGGCGAGACCACGCACATCTGCACCTTTGGTCAAGAATGTGGTTTTCAACTTGGTTTCTTTGACCTCCTTGACCTCTTTATCCGGCACTGTTGGGGGAATGATCTCTTCTGGTCCAGGTGTAGGTAATTCCTTACTCTTCCGCAATTTGGGCTCTTCTAATGGTCGGGGCTCCTCTGGTCTGGATTGTTCCAATGACTTGGTTTCCTCCACTTGTATGGATTGTTTGGCTGTTTTGACTGGTTCTTCTAGCGTCGCAATCACTGTTGAGGGCTCGGTCTCCGAGGGTATTGGAGTCAAGGATACTTCCTTGGATAGCAATGCGGGAATGTCTTCATGAATCACCTCTGAAACAACGACAGGACGAGCTTCGGGAGTCTTTGGTTCTTGAACCTCAGCATTAACCTCTTCTGGAATCACGTCAATCGGAGGCGTCGTTTCAATAGGCTCGAGAGTCGTGATTATCTCTTTGCTCTCGTCTTCGTCTTCGTCTTCGCCCTCTTCGCTGTCCCCTTGAGAGCCACTGCTGTCATCATCACCTTCATCAAGAAGCAAAGAATGGCGGCCCTTGAATGAGTAACCGTCAAAAACATCCACTATGTCTTCAGGTATTGTCTTGTGTTGCGGGCGAATAGAAGAACTGCGCGACTGGGAGGGAGTGGTATTAGACTCGTCGTCAGTACGGTCCGTGTCCGGATGTTCCGGCTCCTGATCCGTATCAATCTGGTCATCAAGGTATTCATCAAGGACAGGTTCCATATCAAGGAAAGTGTCGTCGAAGTTCTGCGTGTCGCCTGCATTGGCCGGATCAATGGGTGGGATATATGGGGCTGTAGGGATGTGAGTTGAGACCGCTGTTGCAAACCGGGTAACGTTGGACATACGTATATAGCGTTTATAGTACACGTGAGACCAATCTCTGTAAACTTGAATGAGAAGCCTCAAATTTGCAACTGAATAAGGAACACACATCATCGAGAAATATGGATGTTTCTTTATCCGAGGTTCACATATCCTGAGAGCAGGATTTCGTTGAAGAAGCTTAAAGAACCAATGTCAACTGCCAAGTGCTAGTTCGATAGCGTGACAACCTACGCCACGAATGAGACTCTTTGTGTCTTGATCGAGTGCTCGATCCTCTGGAAATTGCAATTCATCCTGCAGGACTCGAACATACATGTCTGAATGGTTGTTAGCCCAGAACGGTGTCTACAGTGCAACAAACGCAGCCATCAATGCCCATTCGTCTTGATATAGTAGGAGAGGGTTTAGACTTACAATACCGGTCAACATCTCGTAAAGCATGGTCCCAAAACTCCACCAATCGACTTCGTAACTGTATGGCAATCCTTGGATCACCTCGGGAGCAAGATATTCCGCAGTACCGCAAAATGTGGTCGTTTGGTCCGTGTGTCCAGCTGCTTGCCCGGGCCATCCAATGGCAAGATCCCCCGCGGCATCAATCCTCATCCACGGCGGAGTAGCTGGCTGCGGAGAGCCGGGAACTGAAGAGTAGAACTCCCGCGATCCATAAGGTGTAGAGTTGGCAGTTTGAGTAGCCTTCCTCGGGAATTCCTTCGACAGGCCGAAATCAGTCAGAACAATGTGGCCGTCCGAACCAATAAGAATATTCTCGGGCTTGAGATCACGGTATATGACGCCTGCAGCATGGAGGCCCTCACAGCCCTCGACGATCTCAGCAGCGTAGAAACGAGCACGATCACGACCAAGGCGTCCCCATCGTGCGAGTTGCGTGGCCAAGTCACCTCCAGGGTGGAAATCCTTGAAAAAAAAAATAAAGGTTGTCAACTTTGTTGGCTTGAACCCCATAGAGACACACCATGACTAGGAACAAATTCTCTTTATCATGGAAACTCCACCACAATTTCACAACGAAAGGGTCTTTCGACTCGGCAGACATTCTCTTCAGCACTGCCTGCTCCGTAAGTGTATGCTGCAGTTCCTGGTGGGCCAAGACATGTCTCTTGGTGATGGCCTTCAACGCGTACAGGGCCGTTGTTTTATGCCTGACAAGTAAGACTTTGCCTGCACAACCCTTTCCAAGCACCCTCAACATTTCAAAGTCATCAATGACTACTTTCCTCTGTGATTTCCGGGGCTCCTTGGGCATCGTCGACCGTGAACGTTTCTTACGCTTGGAAGCACTCCCGCCCGTCGTAGACGCTGAAGACTCATCGCCTGTCTGGGAAGAGGTACCGTCATGGCTGGGAGTGGAGTTGACGAACACACGAGACATGCGGGCCTTGTCAAAGTCAACCGAGTGAGAGCGTGGGATCCGAGCAGGTACCTCGGCTACCACGGGAGTCGAAACCTCTTCAACAGGCCCGGGTATGAATCCAACTTCGTCTCCAGGTTGTCCAGAAGCAGAATCCGGTAAGTCTGTCGGCGGTGGCGTCTCCGCTGGAACATCATCGGTAAGTGTGTCGCTTAGATGACCAGGTGCAGGCTTGTTGACTTCGACTGAAGCCATGTCAACTTCTTTGATAGTCTGGGCCTGATCGACGACCTGGTGGGCTTCACTTCCGTTGACCTGCTCCTCGAGGACAATCCCTGTCTCGCTTGGAGCCACGATAGACTCGGCCTTAATGGTGATTTTATGTACGTTCTCTTTCTCCTTCGCCATGCCTCCCAAATGAGCAGCAAGATCCGACCGTACCCTCTTGATCGCACGCTCGACGCGAACACTTTCCAAGTCGTCGGTCCGAACTCTGACAAAACGTTTCCAAACTCGAGCATTGCGAAGTCCGACTGTATTCGAAATCGTGGTTAGGTAAGATGCAAGGCCTGTGCTGTTAGCAGACAGGGAAACAGGAGGAGCGGGTTCCAGGGTCGTGGCATTGAAATTAGTGAAAGGGTCATTAATCTCTCCTGAGGGCGAAGTCAAAGGTGTAGGAAGGGCTGAAGGACTGACGCTGGCGTTGATGGCACGACGGCCTGTCTTCACAGATGAAGGAGATGCAAGACGGGACAGAGTGTTCAAAAAATTTGACTTGCGTTTCGGCGTCGGCGGAGGGAGTGACTGCATGCCAATGGGAAGGTCAGGAACTCTGACACCAGGATGGGAATCCCGAAGCTTTCGATCAAGTTCAACGATTTCTTTAACCGTCCGAGTGAGGGTGAGGTTGTGGTTTGGAGCTGGAAGGAAAGCACAGGCAAAGTTCAGTACGTGAAGCAAATATGATCATACGGTTGTGCGAGAAGGATAGTTTGAATGTGGTGATGGCACAAAGAAGATCGGGGATGAAACTTGCAACGGGGAAATAGACTCACTCTTTATGTAAATGCTGTAGGAGTATGGGTCGTGTGGCGTTTCTGCGACACTCACACTCCACGGGCCCTCCTGTTCAGTGCGGTTAGCAGGACGGCGACTTGTGTGGTGGTTGTCGACAGTCATGTTGTTATGAGGGCGTTGTGTTGGCGGATGATCGATGGTGTATGATAGTCCTTGACTTGCAGCGATCGCGGCGAGCTCTTTGTCCACTCGAAGGAGCCTTATTTAATATTGGTAATAGGTATGGGTATGATGCGGTTATGAGGGAGCAATGATCAAAAACTCTTGTTCGGTTCAACGCCTGTGAAAAGTCGGCAAGGGAAGTGGAACGGCGAGACGATGGACGAACAAAGAAAGATGGCGACCTAGTTATGAACGGGTGAAGGAAGCCAAGGACAGCAGGCAAAACCGTGTTCTTGTTGAGCCACGAAGTCGGTTGACTCTGCCTCGAGGCTGCCACAAAATTACGACCAAATTGTACCGCGTGTCCGGGATCAGTTGTTGCTGTGACCAGCCGAAATATAGGGTTATGGGTTCAAACGAGTGTTATCAGTTGAAAGCGATGGTCGGCAGGTCTGTAAGCGTTGGGGATGAACTAACAGCTTTCCTCCGCCGCTCCCATGTTTCAAAACAAACAAACACAAGTCGCTTTGGGTCCTCCTTTTCTATGTATCTACGGTATATTTCCCGCTTTTGGCTGTACGATAACCAACAACTTCTCCATCGATTAAAATTTGTCTGTCTTCATCTGATAAGCACTAGCCCTACCTGAGAGGCGATGCTTTTGAGCTATTCTAAAGACATCCAATTGAACCCAGCTCTCGTTCTAGTTTCTCACGACATGACGGGTTCCCTTGGGGCAATCGTGTTTCCATAGTCTTCTCATGAGGTCAATCATCTGTATATGTCATATGTGGAGACATCATCCCAAAGCCCGAGAAGCTTGCCTTCAGTCAGCGACACCCCGTGATCTGAATCCGACCCTAAATGTCGATGGATGTCTAGGCAAACTGACATGACCGCGGCGAGGAGTTCAAGTTGTCAAAAGCGTCATCCAAGGCTATGTCAGGACACTTTTTCGTCGGGTTCCGACAACCCCTTCATCCGGCTTTTCGGATGACACCACAGATTCAGGAGATGCAGTCCAACGTAGAACCGTTAAAACTGCTGACTTTCAAAAATGACTGAACTGGCCGGCCAGCTTCTTGGCCTGTCCTAACTCTAGCTTGAATGAAGACCTCAAAGTTTTAGGATTTCGCGACCAGGGTTCTGGAACAAAGATTAATCCATTTTGAGCTCACCCATCTGCGTGAGCAATGGATCCTTGTCCTCCTTACTTGATCCTTCGTCCTCCTCTTCAAGTCATCTACTGCGCGCTCCGTACCCCTTAAGTATCTGTCGTGGCAGAATTCAGATATAGCCAAGTTATTCTAGTCCTTTTTACGTCATTGATTTCCCGGGTCATTTCCTCACTTGGACTGAAGACGCCCTTTCAAAGGACAGGCTTGTTGCTCCGACCACTCTCATTGTCTAGACTCACACTAGGCGGCAATTCCCGACCATGTCGCAACTGTATAAAGCCCTCCAAGTGTTCCTTTGGCATATTAATTTGTGGGAGACTGGATCCTTGCCATCTCCACGAGTCTAACCAAATACTCGACGGCCATCTCCGCTGATATCTGCTCACAATACCGTAATATGGGCTGGACGAGTCACATAAGGACATATTTCTGGAACGGACCTTCGTGACTGGTGACTTTGTATGTGGAACAGGGTATAGTAAGTGCATTGTGTTGGAGATCCGGAATATCCTTCGGATTACGTGACCGACATACTCCTTCAGGTGCTCAACTCGTCCTGTATACCTCTTGCACTTCTTTTCTGTGGAAGTCACGAAATGAACGCGCTCAATCGCGTTACTTACTTGCCTACATTACACTACTAATATCCATCGAGATCTTTTTCATGATTGTCCAAGCCAAGGCAGTACAGGATATCTACATCGACAACCGCAACTACCCTGGCGGCCCCTGGGCACACTTTCTGGCTACCCAATATCTGCCAATCAATGTTATGTTTTATGCGACACTATTTGTCCTTACGTTCCTTTCAGATCTCTTAATTGTATGTTCCCCTATCATAGTGATTACGTTTGCGAGATCTGCTAACGTAACAGACCTCGTTATGGCGGTTGGGTCATATGGAGTGTAGCTGGGTCTAACGCAGTATATCCTGCAATGGCTTTCCCATTCCTACTACTCTGGGCCTCCTTTGGTGCGCTTATATTGCAAGCCTTCTTTATTAACTCGATGATTGTGCAACCCCCTTCTAGTTATGGGAACGCTTTGGACGCTCCAATCGAGCCAGCCGGGGCTATCCGTGTATAGTGCCCTCCCACAAGCGTTTGGAACGGCCTACTACATCATTTCCTTGAGCGTGAATATCATCCTAACCATTCTGATTACGGTAAAGCTGTTATTGTACCGCCGGAAGATGATCCCTACTCTTTCCGATGAACATACCTCGCACTACTTTTCACTCGCGTCCATAATAATAGAACGGCTGCTTTGTATTCCATTCTTGCGTTCATCTTCATGGTAACGTATGCTTTGGACAATCCCCTCAATCAAATATTCCTGGGTGCAGCTTCTTCTGGTCAGATATGTGACGATGTCCATAAACCTTCCCGGCAAGAGATGAGTCCGGTTATCTCTGTGCTTGGCAAATCGCGGGTTATTAATCATCTATTGTTTGGCCGAAGGTCGAGGGTGGGCCAAGGACACTCTCACTAATCAGTTACGCAGCATTGTTCCGATGTCATTTTTAACATCGGGTAGAATGAAACTTGCCCAACGTAATGAATGTCATTTATACGTTTGAACGCGACACTTCCAGTGATTGTGGCACAATGACAAGGAACGTAAATCCTCGGTGTTGAATCTCTAATGATAATGAAGTTCACGATTCCTCCTTCGGTGGTACAGTAAGGAGGCCGAGTAGAAACGATCGGAATTGCCTACAGTTATCGTCTATACTCCCCACGCCGCATTCAATGTTCCCTAAACTCAGATGATTGTATGTACAAAAATCAGTTAAAAGCGACTGTTTCACTGATTGACTGATTGGCTGACTTGATCATGCACTTGGAATGTGGCAACCTGCTCAAAACCCCGCTGTCGTGGGATTCATCGAATTCTTTTGGACAGACGCAGCCACTCGGCATCACAATTAGAGATCCCTGGAGACCCATCAAATGATCTTCGTATGAGGAGTTAAAAATGCTTCTTCAATCATCTTGTCAGGTATGCATCGTGACTGGTGTCGCTTATTTTCTATCAACACCTTTTGCCTGCTAGAGCTATTTTATAAGGCTTCGGAGGGTGAAACCATGAAACAAGATCGATCTACGCGCTCGCCCCATTGGTACATAGCACCACATCTATGGAAGACTGATTCAATTTATAAGCGCGAGGGAAATCTATTCGGACCCCAGCCATTACATTTCCCTATATCCTGAGGTTAACAGCTCTTGCTGGATGGCTCCTTACTATGGACCTGATGAGGATGCCGCCACCATTATGCTTGAGCGGATGTTCCTTGCTGGTGACTTTATTTCTGGCGTTGGTTATGGCGAGTCTAAACACCTTCTTACCATCATTGAAGATTAAGAGTCTGCTCCATAGGTATTCAGCTAATTCTCTACGTGATGTGTGCTCGTTACCTCTGGAATACACGACACTCGGGACTATCTACTTTCCTATTGGCATATACCTCTCTTTTGCTCGCGGTTGAAACCATCTTTGAAATATCTCAGGCAAATACAGTTCAGATGATCTATGTCGACAACCGCAACTACCCAGGAGGCCCGTGGGCTTACTTCTTGGCAACCCAGAACCTGCCAATTAATGTGGTTTTTATTGCATCACTCTTCTCACTCACATTTCTTGCCGACCTTCTCGTGGTGGGTTCTTAGATCGATCAATATCACGCTCGACTTGTCTGACTTGGTTGATCCGTAGCTCTGGCGTTGTTGGGTGATCTGGAGAGCGTTTGGAAAGTATGGCGCCTGGTTAGCAATTGCTTTCCCCGCCTTGCTGTTGTTGGGTTCTTTTGGTACGTTATGTTTATGAAATTTCTTACGGCAGTTACTGACATCAGGAAAGTCATGGGAACATTGTGGACCCTTCAGTCAAGCCAACCTGGTCTTTCCCTCTACAGTGCCTTGCCTGTGGCCTATGGAACTTCATACTATGCAATCTCATTAGGTGTTAACATTATTCTTACTGTGCTGATCGCGTTTCGCCTCCTGGTTTATCGTAAGACTGTCCTACGAACGTTGCCAGGGGACCATGGCAAGGAATATGTTTCACTTCTCACTATAGTCGTCGAGTCAGCGTCTCTCTACTCGGTCTTTGCCTTAATCTTCCTCATAACATATGCTATTAATACACCTGTGAATTCGGTCTTTCTCACTATCGCTTCTTTCAGTCAGGTGTGCTATGTCAGAATGAGTAAATCTTTCATAGACTAACATATTCTTAGCAAATAGCTAACTATCTCATCATCTATCGCCTTGCTCAGGGTCGAGCATGGAATAGAGACACTCTTGCTCGAACGAGTACGGTTATGGATTTCCAAGATCATACTACGAGGGATACTGTCAGGTCGACACTTGATTTCGAGAATTCCAATGCACAACGTTCCTCGAAGGAGGGAAAACCCAAAATTAGAAAATACGCCCTTTTCGGTTTCAACTCTTCAAAATCGTCTAGGACAGCTAGTGTTTGAATTCATGGTCTGCATATTGTCTGTATCTTTATACTTATGTTGGGAATACTGGTTGACAGATTCGCGCTTCCTAAAGTTTCGGCCTTGTGCTAAGAAACGATTTTTATCCACAGAAAAATTGAAGATACTGATCACCAGGAGAAGTGACATTCATCGTTGCCTCTCACTGACTTACACAACTACTTAAAGTGCACAACAGACCTCAAGTTAATGCATTTGCTCTCTGAATCCTTTCCCGCAATAGTATTACATCGCTATCTGGTAACCGACAGTACCGACGGACCGTATCTCTACGGTGTTTCTTGCTCGAGCCCTCTTGTATTACATCTCAGTTCCTATATCTTATTCAACTGTACCCGTGACCTTACTTATACCTTTGAACAGTTAAGAAGTGGACCAGGCTGACCGCTTAAGTTTTCCGTGTTCGGATATCAGTGCTCGCGATATCCACGGGTTCGGGGGCATCTTGATCATGCATGGAGAGTTCGGACTCATCTAACAAATTATGGGTCTATTGTATGATGATGACGAAAGTAATCAGGCTCACGGGAGCAAGCTTTACCAGGGGATCAAACATATCCGAAGGTTACATAATTGCCCTTGCTAGTGCCCAACTCCATGTCATGCAAGAGCGTATCGTATACACGCCAGGGTGCCACTTGAATCGGACCAGGGTAAACAAGCAGTACTAGATAATTACGTGACCAGGAAAACGTCCCACCTCTTACAAGATCTTGTCGAGATTGTGTCAATAATGAGTCATGTAACCCGCTTTTCTGTATCGGTCAGCACATGCATACTCCGCGAAGGGTGGCGTTACGGAAGAGGGGGAGAACCGCGGAAGGATTGCGTTAAGGGTCACTGGACGTTCACGGGAGCACTCTAAGAGGGCTCGAGAATAGGATAGTGGGAGAGACTTTGATCTGAAGGATCTCAGGACAAACAGGTGCGGGATCTGTCCGGTGTACCGTGTAGCATGCGTATCAGGTAGGATTTGAACTCCAGACTCGAGCTTCTTCCAATACCCACCTGTACCGTGTAGCATCCGTATCAGGTAGGATCCAAACTAACGACACGAAGGAGTCCATGGACGATCTGTCTAACTCGATACCATCAAATGAAGGCACATAGACGACTTTGCTGTCTGTCAATCCCTGGAACCCCTAAGCTGTTAACCTAACCCTAACAGAACTTGACAAAACCTCTAAACTAGCCTAGCCTAGCCTAACCGGCTAACACTAACGCTAACCAAATGCGCTCACCAGGCCTAACTGTATGTATACTCAGCAGTGGTTTCTTTCTTTCTCTTCTTTTTTTTTGGAGGGGCGTTACCTTTTCGGTAGCTATCAGCAACTAACAACTGTGCCTGTCTGTCGGGGTTAGTTCATCCTGCCCGCTGTTATGTAGACCTTACTATCCACCTTGGGTTGTAGAAATTACAGTGATGTCTACAGGTGGTATTAAGTAAAATGTCGAATAGGTATATAAGTAAAAGAGCTTACCCTCAGTCACTCTCCAGAATGTAAGTCAACTGAGTGTTGGATGATGGACTTCATACAGGGTCACTGTAAGTGGCCCCAACTCAGGATAGATTAACTGTGTTTCAGAAGACTACATATATATATATACTACAGACACTTATGCACACTCTCAGTCGAATATATTGGACTGAGGATGAGCAACTATGTTACTATCATCATAATGCCATACTTATTCTACCTTTAGAATACATCTATTCTACAGATAGGCTCAGTCAAATATATTGGACTGAGGGATACATTTATATTGCTATTCTACAGGTTGAGTCTTGGATTCTAACACTGAGAGCATGATTTGTCTACACAAAAATAATATAGAAAAAAAAGAACAAAGGCTAGCAGATACCAGATTGGCAGAAAGTGTGGCTGAGTGTCAGGGAACTACTATTTTACTGCTACCTTTTCACTCCTCAGCCCTGTTCTCTACTCTCTGAACACTTCTCAACCTTGCTCTCAACCCTCCAGACCTCTGCCTACTTGGTTTGAGGGATAGCATATGCCACACTTCTGAGATTTACTCAGTCTGAGGCCAAACTCTCTCAAGCGTCAACTTGAGCTGAGTTTCAAAAGAGGGAGTATTTCTGACCAACTTGCCATCATTTACTCCCTCTTTTCAAACTCAGCTGCACATGTGACCTTAGCATGTGACCTAGACCTGAAATCCAGACATGTGACTACAAGCAGGTGATCTGGACATGTGATCCTTACATGTGACTTATATATCATGTGATTTACTTTTATTTTCTGAGCGCCTGGCAAGGTGAATCCTTAGACTTGCTCTCTTTGGATCTCCCTTTGCCAGGTGTGTAGTTGTTATTACTTACTTCTATTACTTATACATACACTAATACACTTTGGATCTCCCTTTGCCAGCTGTGTGACTGAGCCATAGCTTCCAAAGGCCACCCTTACAAGCTATAATCTAGAGGTAATTCCAGAAAAGGAAAGTCCACTGATGATTTGTAAGTCAATTTTTCAACACTCCCTCTGACTTACATGACTATCAGTGTTCTTCAGGTTCATGCATGTGACAAGGTAATCATGTGTGGCCTGAGGTAAGGGTTTGGTACAGATGTCGGCTATGTTTTTGGTGGACGATACACATAGGATATGGATGTCACCTTCCTAGATACACTCTCTAATGTAATGGTGTTGAATATCAATGTGTTTTGCCCATGCATGGCCCTTAGTGGATTGTGCAAGGGTGATTGAGGAATTGTTATTGACCATGAGAGTGGCTGGAAGAGGCTGCACCATGTCAATTTCAGCTAGGAAGTTATGCATCCATAATGCCTACTGTGAGCCTTGAGTTATGGATATATATATACTCAGCTTCAGTTGTCAACAAAGCTACCATCTGTTGATGCTTAGAACTCCATGATATCAGTCCTCCAGCCATGATGAAGATGTATCTGGACTTAATCAAAAGCTTCAAACTTGTGATAAAGCTGATATTGTGCTTTTATCTTGTTTTTTCTTTGTTCCTCTTTAGCTTTGAGTCTGTTGAGCAAGAGTTGAGGCATGCAAGGGAACACATGACATGTGCAAGGTAGATGGAAATGGAGAGGGGAATAAACTATACAGGACATGATGGAAAAGGATTGGATGTGGGCTTTGAAATATCTCAGTCATTATACAACTGACTGAGGTAAGTCTGAGTCTATGCATAGATATTCACAGTACTAATTACATACCTAGTATCTTTGGTCAACAGAGTCTACTCTGTGTATTTTATCATTGCATGACATGTATACACCCCTTTGGATGTCTTAATTAGCCTAGATACTCAGCAGATACATAAATGTTATGAAGTAACTAAGGTAAGGCCACCATAGTGCCCTCACAACACAAGAAGGAATAAGGATAAAAAAGATAGGTTGGAAGGATTGCAGCACCATGATAGAGGTCATGTGACACAAGCTCAAAAGGCCGGACTCACCTTCATTGCCCTTGATCTAATTCTACATGCAATGAAGGTGAGAAACAAGTTGTATTTCAGATTGTACTTTATTTAATTCTACATGCAACAAAGATAACGTTGTCCTATCTGATTGGGTCATAGTGAGGCTGCCTGAATGCCTGAACAACAGCCTTCCACTTTTTTTTTGACACTGGCAACTTCTTTGTAAAAGGAAAAAAAAAAAAAAAAAAATTCACACTGCCCCAACTCATTCCATTGGTGCCCACCCTGCTCATCGCTCAGCAGGAGGCAAGGAGAAGAGCAACCCTAATTGCCGCACCCTTTCCGGCATCACAACTAATCACCACTACAAGCAGAACACCATTGGAGACCACCAACAAAAACTTCCAGACACCACTGCTATCCCCACTCATTGACCTCTCCAGCTTTGAGGAAGGCTCGTCAGACTCAGATGACAAACAACCGCACTTACCTCCCACCAACTGGACACCACTACTTGGCTCACTGCCACTTATGGTTGCATATCGCCATCAACACCGCCACCACTCAGATTAACAGCTGATGTCATTGCTTGCTATAGACAACCACCCACTTGTGAAGGTAAAAGTCACCAAATTAAAAGACTGCCCCATGCTCACACCGGGCTGACTTGACATTGAAGGTTTCCAAGAATGGTTGAACATGTTGATGAGCCCCTGGTTTGGCCCAACACATTTTAAGCCTTTAATACACCAGCACTGACCCAAGGCAGCAAGACCCCAGTGGCCCCCTATGAACAAGTCCCCCATGCAGCATCGACGCATCCTCACAGCCAACTATGACACCTACAGGCAATGGTAGGACTACTCACGTGACATGCAGCCTTGCCACCTATTCCACAGGAGGTCATGGACATCACCAGCTTGCAGGCTCTCCTCTTCATGAGGAGCGCTCCAATATCTCCAAACTCGACGCATCCTGGTCACATGACACATCATGCTCCCCACCTGCATGTGCTGCCCCCCAGGACGATTAATGAAAGCCATGCCATCACCCCTGCACTCAGCTTCCACACTCCGCCGGCAGTCTTCACTGCCATCAGTGGGTCACTGCTGGCTTGGCTTTTCTCTTTGAGTCAGAATATGTCCATATTTGACTTAATAATAACAGCTGATCAACAGCTGGCACTTTCTAGCACTGCCACCACACGCCACATTACAATTTAGCGCCCACCCTTGTCAGGACCTTGATTGATGCCCTGCATGTTATGTGGTGGCACACCCAAGCTAACCGCCCGCATGACACTCCCTGAATATCATTTACCTTCCTTATAGTATTATTATCGGACCTTCACTTACATTTCATTAGCGGCAACTATTAGAGTCGTTGCTGACCCTTCACTAAGTTGCCACTGTCACTTACTATAAATACCTTACTATTTGTAAGTGGAGAATCATCAAATTGCACCCAGCCTCTTTACGCCCAAGTCCAAATCTCTAAAAAGCTCACTCGAGGTGCTAAGCAATTAGCAACCACGTCCTACTTCCTCTCCATCAAAAGGTTCTTAGTGCAACCTTTGTTCCACATCTTAATGGTACTGTCAGGGGACTACTAGTTCACCGCTACTTTTTCACTCCTCAGCCCAGTCCTCTACTCTCTGAACACTTCTCAACCTTGCT
>JAGGAT010000554.1:0-24890 GCA_017657195.1 Termitomyces sp. T70a | reverse complement strand
ATTGCATTTTGAAGTGTGAGATTTAGTGTAACTAAAGTCCCACAAAACTAGTGAATAGGAGCTTTGGTACAACTACAGTCAACCCTCAGTGTAACTAGGTTGACTTGTGAATCAACATAAATCTTGTGCATATGCCCATTACATATACAGTGTGCTTGCAAGATACTTATGACCAAGTCCTACTAGTGGACGCGATCTATTTGACCGGAAATCAAGTTTTTACGTCGAAGATGCCCCATTGAAAAGCTTTTGCATGCTTTGCGCTCCGACCTCCGGCCTAACGTTCCATGGATGTACTTGCTCGCTATATCGGGGTGGATTGGCGTTTGGGTGGCCTCAAAAGGCTTGACAAACGAACTAGGAAATTCGTCTTTTATTTCTTTGTGGCATATGTCATTGTTGCTTTCGAAGAGTCGTACTGCGCGTATAGGATCTCCTTCCGATGAAGCACTTCTCTCATCTCTCCGATTACCGACAAGACTTTTTGTGGCCCATAGCATGTCGTATACCTTTTAAATCAACACACGGTGCATCATATGACTTGTCTATGTCCGATATTCATATAGCAAACCGATGCTTACGAGAAGGATGCCTACATGAAACCCGCCTCGTTAATCTTCCAGTGTGAATGATCAGTATACAGACTCTAGTTTTCACTACCAGCCTTTCTCAGCACCCTTGAGTTCTTTTAATTCTTTGTCTGGTTCAAGCGCAACTATCTCATTAGGGTCCCTAAAGTAGCCAAACTTTCCATCTGGGACACAGTGTATTAAGTTCAACTCGTTGCGTACACCATCAGATGCGCGCGTTTCAGGTACTTTGTATGAAATGTGCTTTTGCTAGCTCCGCTCCGCTCCCAACACACACGAACGATCGGCAACCGATCCAGAGAGCATGAGGATGCGTAGTGAACAAGGGAATCGCATTCCACGCTCGCCTCATCGAAATCTCTCGGTCAGACCCTCACAGGCGTGTGCGTATGCTTCTGCCTCGCACTCCACTCCACTCTGATATTGTCTCTGTCATCGTTCCGACGATCCGTGATTACAACGAGACGCTAGCTACCGTTCAAACTTGGATACCGGAACATCTTCGGTAGAAAAAGGAACCGACACTCCGATTCTTGACACCGATGATTGAACTGCCACAGAAAAAGTGGTATGACTGATGGTAGACTGTTGATCCTACCTACGCAACCTGCTCTTGTTGCCTCGCCACCATCTCTGATCACTCAAAAAATCCTTCAATTCCCCTCGGCGCACACCCTTTCTGACCATGCCTGCGCTGTCGAGCACCATTTGTTCTATAAGCTCCAATCCAGACATATCTGGCATTGGTGTACGAGTTGCAGTCTATATTCAGAATTTTCTCAGCTTTGTGCCAGCAGTCGCAGCCCTTAGGGACGGCAAGGTTACATTTACTGAGCTTGAAAGCTTGGAGGCTCAGTCCACTGCAATACTCATCACTGCTCTGGCCATTCTCATCTCGACCGTCATCCAGGCTCATAGGGACAACGGCATCACAAACTATCATGCTTCAATTGTACTGAACCTTAGCTGGATGAACAACGCGAATATGTTCATATACCTCTTTCTATATGCATTCCGAAGAGCACATCTCACGCCACAACAGAAAAAGGATGAAGACGGTTCCCTGAAGGATGTTGAGTGGGTTGCTCGGAGGCCTCGCCGTTGGTGGATTAGTTGGGCAATGAAGGCCTTGAAAGGTTTCTGCTTTTTAGGAAACAAGGAGAGAGCAAAGAACAAACCACATAATAGGGAAATCTTGTGTCAGGAGATTATCTCGGAAGTGGACCAAGAGACTGGGAATCTGGACCCGAGGGCCCAGGATCAATCTGGAGGTCAAATGAAACAACCACCTCACAAATTGCTATGCGCTGAAATAAAAATAGTTCTGAAGGACCCTGTCATCGTCATTGGCTCTTTGCATTTGACATTCATGGCTGCTATCGGCATCTGGTTTTGGAGCCATCCATCCACTTTTGGAAGCTCAGATCCATGCTTCTTATCAGAAGTAGCAATCTTTGTCTTGGGTATAGAAGTACCACTTGGATCAGAAACATTGAGAATATGGTCTATTTTGGTTTACAGCATTTTATTACCTCCATTGCTAAACCTCATAATACCTATCGTCTTCTTTGCAACTTTTCTCATCTTCAAAGGCAAAAGTCGAAGATATTTCATTGAAAAATATCAAGTAATAACGGGATTAGGAGTCCTTGGCCTGATTGAAGCTATAATGCTCATTGATACTGAAGTAACCTTGGCAAGAAATAGGCACCTGGTTGGGTCAGGTGAAAATGACTGGACATTTGGTCAGACTCTTGCTCTCCTTGTTCTTCTTGTCCCTTCCCGTGATCTACTTCAATCACTCTTTGATCAAGGTGCCCGAAAACAAAGAAGACGTCTTTTCCTTAGTGCAGTCAATGGGGCCAAGGGAATGGTTCAGGTATTGCTTGACCTTGGAGCAGATAAACGTGATCTTAGTAAGCAAATCATCAGGTCATGGATAATAACAGGTCTAACTATATAAACAGATGCACTACTTCGGAATAGATCCAGAAAGGGAGATTGGGAAATGATGAAACTATTATTTGAAAATGGTGCTAATCCAGATGAACCAAGTATGTTGTCTGGATATGCATGACATCCTTGTAGTACTGATAAATTTGATGGAAGATGTAGAGGGAGAAACTGCCTATGTTTTAGCTGCAAGGCAGGAACACCAGAATGCTATACATGTTTTTGTTGGGCAGGACATATATGTGAACAAAACAGGTAATACATTGCATCTATTTTTGTGATAAAGTCATAATTGGTTATGGTTGCAGATATAAATAAGCAAATTTATCTGGCTGCAGTTTTAAAGTATACAGTTTCAATGAAGTTTCTCCTTCAAAATCATGCAAGTAAAGAGGGAAGAAAGACAAAAGAGTCTCTAGCCCTTCATCTTGCAGTAATGGAAGGTGTGAATGACACTGTCAGACTTCTGCTTGAGCACAATGTAGATGTCCATGTCAAGGGTAAGATGTATTGTGAGCAACTTTTGCAGAGCTGATACCATTCCTGCAGAAAAAAATGGGCAGACTGCACTCCTTTTAGCAGCAAGAAAGGGAAATAATGATATTGTCAAGCTTCTCCTTGGATATGGTGCAAAAATTGATGCCCAAGGTGAGGTACTTGTTAAAACCAACTTCTACAAGGCTCAAACTCCTCCAGACAACTTTGGGCAGACACCACTTCATTCAGCAGCACAGAGTGGACATGAGAATACTGTCAAGCTTCTTCTTCAGCAACAAGCAAATGTGGATATTAGAAGTGAGGTGTCAAAACCAGGTGTTTTGCAGATTGATAATGTTTTGCCAGATGATCACAATCAAACTGCTCTTCACATTGCAGGATCAGAAGGGCATGAAGGTGTTGTCAAGGAACTACTTCAAGAACATAATCACAATGCATATATACATGCCAAAGGTGTTGTACTTGTTGGGCTAGTTTTTGGAAGACTGATTAAAGTGCTTCTGCAGACAAGTATGGACAGACTGTACTTCATGTAACAGCATGCAATGGGCATCGAGATATTGTTTGCCTTTTTCTTGAGGAGAATGCAGATATAAATGCCAAAGGTGTGTGCTCATGAGCAAAACACTTTACAACTGATCATGTGTTTTTTCAGACAAGAATGAGCAGACTCCTCTTCATTTAGGAGCACGGAAAGGGCAACTCAGTACTGTTCAGCTTCTTCTTGACTGGGATGCAGATGTGCACATCCAAGGTAAGGTATCTTTGGAACCAAATTCACTTAGCTTACAGCATTCTCACAGATACAAATGGACAAACTGCTCTCCATTTGGCAGCATGTGAAGGGCATCAAGAAATTGTCAACTTTCTTCTTGGATACAAGGCAGATATAAATGTAAAAGGTGAGACTTGTGCCTACTGTAGCCTGTTTATATCATAATTATTTCTGCAGACAAGAACAAACAAACTGCACTTCATGTAGCAGCAAAAAAAGGGCATCTCAATGCTGTCAAACTCCTTCTTTTGTACAATGCAGATGTGGGTGTAAAAGGTAAATTGTACATCAAGACCTGGTTTTACAGGATAGTTCATATCCTTGTAGACAAGAATGAGCAGACTGCACTTCATTTGACAGTACCAAATCCATTCATGGGGTTTGTGGCTGAAGAGGCTGGAGAAGAGCCTGCAATTGTCAAAGTTCTTCTTGAGTACAATGCAGATATGCATGCCAAAAGTGAAGTGCTTGATAGACTTGATAATCACACAAATATATGTGTTTCTACAGACAAAAATCAACAAACTGTATTGCATGTGGCAACAGATGCTGGGCATATAGACATTGTTGAGCTACTCCTTCAGCACAATGCAGATGTGCATGCTAAAGGTAAAGTATCTATCTGATCAAGTCTCCTGGAAAAATCTATAATGTTGCTGCAGATGAGCATGGGCAAACTCCTCTCCACTTAGCAGCAAAAAAGGGGAAAAAAGCCATCCTGGAGCTTCTTCTTGAGCATAAAGCAGATATGCATACCAAAGGTGAGCAATGCATTGGGTTTAGGCATCATTTTTTTTTTCAAACTTTGACTCCTCAGATGAAAAAGGGCACACTGCCATTGATTTGGCCAGACTGCAGAAATATCAATATATCGTGGAGGTTTTTGAGCATTATGCAAAGAACTGTGTACACAGGTGAGAGCTAAACGGTGTCTTCCTACTTTTTGTTTCATTTATGATAAGTTTCAGTTGATAAACAGCATACTGCCCTTGACTTGGATAACGTCAAGGATAATTGACACTGTGGATTTGTGGGGTCATAATGATGACTATAATTTTGTGTTCACCTTTCAAGCGTGCTGTACATATCAGAGCATCCTTCCAAGTATATCTATCTGTTCAAGAACTCAGGCTTCATACTGAGTGGGCCAAATACTACCGATGATTTTATTCCATCATCTTGGTAGGAAACGAGTGATAATGATCCGTGGAAGACTAGTGCATTCGAGTGCATTTGAGAATGAAGAACCATCATGGAAAAAGAGAAACAATAGGCAGATGGAGCCGGAAGACACAGTCAATGGGTCCCATTTTAGGCAAAATGTTACAAGACATGGGCAAGTAAAGAACATACAATTTCTCACTACTTCCCCGCTTCCCAGCCCTGCACTTACCTCCCAATCTGATTCCTTGCATCACCCACGCACCACCGTTTTTCTATTATTTCCTCGTTGAGATCTACGTGGCTCCCTCTCCAAGATTGCCGATTCCTGTGCCTGTTTTCGGGGTCAACGAGTCGAACTTGTGAAACAATTAAAAAAGGGAGAGATGAGAGGCTGTAATAACTCACTCAGCTGCGCATCGAATGGATGCTCCGACATTGAAAATGCCAGGCAGATCCAGGAACACGGCCTAAGTGCTTTGGCACCACCTCGTGGTAGCGAAGGTATCCAGTCCAACATCGCTTGCTCCGTCTCGGTTTCATTTTTCCACATGCGCAAGTGCTGCTGCCCCTTCTTACATCCTTGCAACCACTAACGGCCACCTAATCTCATCACGTTCATCACGTCCAAGCTGTATATCACCCTGCGACGTCCGTCCCAAGACCAACCCGGACGCCAGCCTTGAGCGCGTCTCTCAGCGTGTAAGGGTTCCGCCGAGAACGAGAAATGCATTTGATATGAGGCATGGGAAATAGCCATGTGGGGAGAAGGATGTACAATTGCGCTTGGATTCTTTGAGTCTGCTGACTCAGTGAGGTGAGGTGGCTTTCGGATGAGAAGGCCTGGTGTTGTCTTCGGATGCGAGCGAGCTTGCCGAGGCAGAGTCGTGGAGCTCGTCAGAGCGAGCATGTTGGCTTGGCACGAAGCAATACGTTAGGACGGGCGAGATAAATCGTTGGTGTGTGGGCAGAGGGGAGGACTCGATGTATTATTCATGTCCATTGAGAGTTTTTGGCCAATGTAGACACGTAGACCAGCTTTGTAGCTTGGCTGCATCACGTTTGGCGAGTATCAGGGGAGTGGGAGATTGTATAAATTGGCAAGATGGAGAGGCATGAAGAACAGAACAGACACAGACACAGACTCTTGGTCTCTCCGCGAATCGTATTGAAATGAACAGCAAGGACGTTTTCTCAGGGAGGATGCGGGTATATACTCTTTGTGAGGAAGTTGTCTTGACTTGAGCTCGTGGGTATGGGTATATTATATAGATACCCACGCGCCTTGCGAGCGCAGAGTCGTTGGAGAGCCTCTAGATCTCTTTTGCCTCGAAGCTTGAAGCTTGGAGGCGTATGCATCGATCGAGTCATTGCGCGAGGCGGGTGAAGACCCGGCGCGTGAAGAGGGTGCAGAGAACGCCAGGGTGTGGTGGGCGGGATATCAAGAGAAAGCATAAGCCGGATCGATGAAGTACTACTATTCAAGGCGACGTGGTAATAAGATAACAAGACAACGGTTGGACGTGTATGTATACTAATGAACCTCTGAAATACTTTTTCCACTTCTATCGTTTTGGTATATTGCAAAATTCCCGATTGACTTACTCTTTTACAGCTTTCCCTTGTCCTGCTCCAAATCCGCCTTGCGCGCGGCCTCCATCATATCCCTAATCTCCGACGCAGCCTCGGCCAAATAATGCTTAAACACCTCTGTGCGTCTCTTGATAGACGTAATCGTCCACCTAATATACTCATCGCCAATCGAATACGAGAGGCCGTAGCCATCAGGGACGACCTCGCCGTACCCCCAGCCATCGAAGAACGGACTGCTAAGCTGGCTCGTGCTGAGCTCCCAGTGGCTAGACTTGGCGAACGCAGCGTCGTTCAGGAACTCGGGGACGGTCTCGCCTTCGTCTTTACGCACGGACTGCTTGAGCCCGAACATGTGCCTGTCGACGCCCTGTGCGTCTGCGGCCCAGGCGCCGTATTGCATGTGCCGTTTCGCGGCGGCGCGGAAGAGCTCGCGGAGCTGTTGAGGGGTGTGGGTGGGTGTGGAGGAGGAGAGAGGAGAGGAGAGCATCGCTTCGACGAAGGTACGGGCTTCGGAGGAGAGTGAGCGGATAGTCTCTGTGCGTCCGCGCTGGAACTTGCGCGTTTGCGCAGACTCGTACGTCACGGCCATGTGTCCTGTGAGTTTGTGGTACGCGAGTTGTTTGGTGAGCTGTGCCCATGCGTCTGGGGAGATGGAGTGCGATTTCATGAGGTTCTTGCCGTACCCTTCGTAGTGCTGTACTTGGAGATCGTGTGTCGACACGAGCTTGTCGTAGGCGCTTAGGGACTGGTCGATTAGGCTGAGGACGGTGGCGTCGGTGGAGAAGGTTATTTCGGTCGGAGAGGGCAGGGCGGTGCTTGCGGATGCGGGGCCTAGGTCGACTTTGCCGTGTGCGAGAGAGGCGAGGATGAATTCGTTCATGCGCAGGGTGGGCGTGCCGTCCATGCATGAGTGTTCGCCGCAGAATGCGGAACGGCCGTTTTCGTAGACGATGACTGAGGGGGGGGTATTAGGGTGGATGTGAAAGAAGAAGAAAGGGAACTCACGCTGGTGCTTGTCGAACCACCTGTTACGACCGTCGCCGACCCAGGAGGACCAGGAGATTTGCTCGCGGGTGATGGGGGCAGAGTCGTCCAAGCACACGACGATCATTGCGCTCTCGATGAGCTGGGCTTTTTCGGCGTTGCCGGGGATGGCGAGGAGGGCCTCGCGGGCGTGGGTCCAGTTGTCGCGGTTGTCAGATGTGAGCGCGCCGACGGGGGTGCCGGGAGTCGTGGCTGTGGCTGCGATGCGGGTGAACTGGAGCTCGAGCTCGGCGGCAGAGAGCTCGGCGCCGGTGGCGGGGTTGGCGAGGGGCACGACGAAGAAGCGGTTCTTGCGCATGACGACGATGTGGTTGTGGGTGGCGGCGGGGAATTTTGTGGCGGTGTCAGAGGGGATGACGGGGTAGCGGGAAGAGTGGAAGAGCCATTTGTAAGAGGCCATGCAGAGGGGAGCGCCACGGACTTTTTCCGGCTCGAGAGTGCCAGACTCGACGAGGGCGCGGAAGGGAAGCATGGCTTTGATGAGCTGGGCGGCAGCAGAGGGCGCAGTGGTGCGCGAGGGATGGGCAAGATGGACGTAAAAGTACGAGACATAGACGACAACGGGGTCACGGTAGCCCAGGTAGGCAACGTCGTCCCACCACTCGCTGAGCCAGTTGTCGCCCACTGCGGCTGCGCGTTCCTTGAGACGCTGCTGGAGCACAGACGACTGCGGCGACGCAAGGAAGGCAGCAGCAAGGGACTTGCTGTGTTCCAGCTGGGTCGGGGTCAGCAGGGGAGTCAGAGTCTCAAGGTACTTGGCCACGGTGGACTCGAGGGCGGGGACAGGCAGCGGAGGCAGGGAGGCCTGGAAGCGCAGCATGGGGGGCGCAGCAGGGTCAGCAGTGTAAGTGTGGGTGTTCTTGGCCATGGCAGGGAATCTTAGAGTACGACGAGCAGCTGCACGGAGCATTGAAATTGGCCACCAGCACGGGACTGCAACTTTTTAAGCGCTGGCTCCGGCTATGACTACCCGGTCATGTGTTTAAATTAATTTGAAAAGTTCGGCACATTCCATGGATCCCAGACTCCCGGCACATCAAACACAAACCCTCCCGCCGTCTCAAACACACTCGTGTTCACCGCCATGCCAAGCATAAACCGCGACACAAACAATTCCACCACGCCCTGCTGTGACTCCGGGAACACACAGTGTGCGTGACTCGCCGCCTGTGACAGCCCCACACCCGTCGCGTCTCCCAGCGCACCCCAGATCCGCTGTGCCGTCTTGACGCACCCAAACGAACTCTCCGGCCCCAGCCAATCAAACCCAACGTTGTCAATCACAAGCAGCCCCCGCGGCGCAATCAGGCCCATCAGCATGTGGTGGTCCACCGGCAGCCTGTCCACGCTCGTGTTGGCAAACTGGTCAAACGACTCGGCGAACCACACGTTCTCCTGCACAATCTCCGACGCAGTCTGTGTCACCAGCCCCCCCGCAAACAGCGCATCCGACAGCCGCCAGCAGTCCGTGCCTCCAGACCCAGACTCTTGTGCGATCGTCAGCACCACGCGCGAGTCCAGCGCTCCCGCCACCACCGCGCCCTTGCCGTTCCGCGAGCACCCCGTCACCCCAATCCGCCCCGTGTCGATCTGTGCCCCCGGTGTCATCTCCAGCCCGTCAATCACCCGCGACACGCCCCACGCGAACGCGGTCAGCGCTCCCGCAGACGCAGTCGCTCCATACAAATCGTAGAACAGCCCCTTCCCCCGGCTCGCTGCAGAGTTTTGCTGTGCGAGAGACGACACTGGCAGCGTGATCACCGCGATGTCCTCAGGCAGCGGGATACTCAGTCCGTCGAACGCGATCATCGCCGCAAACGGTCCCGTCCCTGTCGTCGGGTACGCAATCGTCGCTTCGAACGTCGTCGTTTGCGACGCAGAGAGCGAGCACGTTATCGTTAGCGTCGCTTTGCTCGTTTCGGGGAACCCAGGGGATGACAGCGACGCGCTGACTACCGCCGGCCGTGGTGGTTTGGTCCCCAGCTCGTCCATTGCGAACAACGCTGCGATTTCTGCCCGCCGGCACTCCCAGTCTTCCATGCTCCCCACCTGCGACCCGTTGGCGAACGTGAATGGGTCCGGGAGGAACGTAGAGTTGAATTTAAAGTCGTTTGGGATCGTCGGGCAGCTTAGCGCCGAGGTGATCAGCGCGAGAAATACAGTGGTGAGATGCATTGTGTGGGTTCTCTGGAGTGGAGGGTGGTTTATGTACCCCCCTGGCCTCATGACACACACGGGCCGTCTACGAGGGAAGTAATGTCCATGTAAGGTTCAGAAGACGGTGAGCGTCTAGCGCTGTGGCTCATCCCAGAATAGGTACCTCCAGAGTTACCCCTTACGGTACTCATTGCTATACTTGCTTCAACCGGTGGAGGTCTTAGAAGAGTGACTTGAATAGCCCGGATATTGCTGACGGTGAGCGTCTAGCGCTGTGGCTCCGCCTAGAATAGGTACCTCCAGAGTTACCCCTTACGGTACTCATTGCTATACTTGCTTCAACCGGTGGAGGTTTTAAACCGAATTGTGACTTGTACAGGACTTTATACTACGGACTGTGTCGTGATTCTGCAAAAGGGTGGCTGAGAGACGCGAGTATGGAATAGGATTGCGCTAAGTATCCGGATGGGGCAGGGGACAGTAAGCGAGAGCGGGGAAAAGAAAAGGTCAGTTGGTATCTAGTTGGAGTCGAATATATTGTATGTTCGTAACTTGAAGTAGTAAGTGGGATCCCTTGTACTGTTTTTGAGAAAGAGTAGGAAAGTGCGAAAATGAGAGTTGAGTTTTCAAACATAGCAATGTGCATGCATTGTAATAAAAAAAGAAGAAGCTCAAGTTTAAGGTTTGGTCTGCATAATATCAGAGGGTTGCTGGGTGTCTTGGTCAGGGAAGGTAGTTATCTTGATGCGCTGAGAGGGAATATCTTGCAAGTTTTGTTCAAGAGGGAGGCAAAGAGTTTGAGAAGACATTATGCAGAGTTTTGCTACCACAATTGTTCAACCACTGGATATTCATAGTAAGAGTATGATAAAGAGATATAAAGGAAAGAAAAATATGAATGTCCAAGTGAATCAATGTTGTCACCAATTTTGAAAGTCATGGCTGGCTTCCATTCCGAGGTCTACGAAGTAGCCGAGGCTTTACTCCTTGATCCCCCGCGAAATTTTGTCTTCAAATTTTGTTCCCATGTGACTTGACACGTGATGTATACCCGACAATATAGCCGGAGTCTTTGACTTCGTCGCGTGAGGACAGGAAAACTATAGTATATTTTAATTGTTATGACGATTTTAATGAAGCACATTTTATACAAATATTCTCTACAGAGGATGGTTGAGGACGCTGGCCCTGTGCCGCATGCTTCGGCCTTCCGCAAAATTCTGCCAAGAAGAAAAGAGGCAAAAACCATGATCAGCCGCGATTTGGGTGGGTGGGTAGGCAGACTGATACTTAAGGAGAAACTACCTTACCGAGTGATCGCCCCCGAATCTCTTACCTTCATGGAAGCCACTATGGCGACCTTAAAAGCCTTTTGATTCCCGCACTCGGACTGCCTCGTGGGTGGGTGGGAGGGTAAAATATTTTCTTTTCTGCAGGCAGACCTGATGCTAAGACGTGACAAAAACACTGAGGATGGGAGTCACAAGGGAAAGGAAGTTCCCATGCACAGCCACCCTCAGTCAAAGACCACACCCTTTCTGTCAATTGCCCCTCCCAACTGACAGGGCAACCATCTTTGACTTTGTCACGTGAGGACAGGAAAACTATAGTATATTTTAATTGTTATGACAATTTTAATGAAGCACATTTTATACAAATATTCTCTACAGAGGATGGGTGAGGACGCTGGCCCTGTGTCGCATGCTTCGGCCTTCCGCAAAATTCTGCCAAGAAGAAAAGAGGCAAAAACCATGATCAGCCGCGATTCCCCTTGTGCCATTAGGAGCCTACGATGCATCGCTTATGTCAAAAAACTAATGCGATACCCCCGTTTTCCAGTGTGGCTCCTTGAGGCAACAAAAATAATAAGTACTCACCCAAGCTTGTCACTTTCTGAATGCCAAAGTCAGTCTTAAGAACGACTCGTGCAGTGACGGTATTGCCTGCAGGTACGGTGCAAGTATTTGTTTGTGCTTTGACAGATATCCATAGAAGGCGTCACTGGACCAATGACCAATCACCTTCATAGCTTTGAATGGTACCCCCCTCATGAGGTACTCCAAGGTTGCTCCGATTCTGATGCCATGCCCTTGTAGTGGCTCCAAACCCATGTCCTTTGCTGCCTTCATGAGGACTTCTAAGAATTTCTTCTTAGTCAAAGCTGTTGACTGTCCTTTCTTATTCTTGTAGGCAAAGAGAGGGCCATCTGGCGGTGGGTCATTCACTTGTAAGTGAACTTCAAGGGCTGTCTTTGGGTCTGACAAGCCATTTTGCGCAGCCCAAGATACTGTTTCTCTGTGGACCGCTGTCTTTGTCCTCGGCAGATGGAAGGCTGTGGTTTCAAGCCCAGCTTGGTCAGTCGACTTCACTATGTCTTGTGGTTTTACATGCATTGTGGGGTCAAAGGAGGACAGCGTGGGCACTATAAACTCTCCTAAGCAAGCTGTGCTGTAGAAACAGGTTGTTGCGCACACAAAGACTGCCACATTGAGCGAGTCTGGTTCCGTCTCGGTCATGCCTAGTTGTAGGTACATAGCTTCTAAGAATGCTGGTGTGCACGGTCTTCTTTTCTTTCTTCTAGAGGACAGAGGGGTTAATTTATCAGCGGCCTTGACCAAAGCTCTCATTCTGGACTCGTCAATACTCTATGCCACCTCATGCAATAGGTGCCAAGCTCTGATCCCTGCCAAAAAATTCTCTATTGCAGATTTTGAGTAAGCCCCTGCTAGTGCTGCTACAAATGCTTCTAACATGCTTGCTGTGACAGGAGCTCTGGCTTGTTCACCTATGTTTCGATAGTCGCAGAACACATGAAACAGTAGTAGACCTGTGCCATGTCTCTTTGGTTGATTGCGCCCAAGCTTCGTTCAAAACTTTGAATACTCTTCTTTCATCTTCCTCGGTGACTAATTGACTGTTCTGTGGCTTTGTTTTGGCATCTGACATTTGGTGTGGCAACCACAGCCTCAGCCTTTCTCAAGCCAAGACATGAGGTCTTAAAATTAAATTGATGGCTCTAACTCTAATCCCACTGTGTATAAGTGTGGCTTGCGCTTGAGTTTGCAGCTGTTGGGGTGGATGGGCACATCAAAATGTCTACGTGTTGTTCCAGTGCTCTGCATATGAGACCCAGTCATTGGTCTGTTGCTCGAGCACTTCCTTGGGCAACCTTTTCCTGTCACTCTGATGTTTCTTAGTTTGCCTAAAAGGACCCTTTCACTCATGTTTGAGGTATTCTCCTTCACTGAGTTTGGATTCGGTGAAGTCAGCCACAAGGTGGGCAAAGGAGTGGGGTATTTTGACCATGGGTAGCATGAAGCTTCTTTCATAGAATATACCTCTTGATGGCCCATCAGCTGGGTTATGCTCACTTTGAACATATCTAGTGCATACATTGATGCTGTACTGCTGGCATGTGGCATGGATGAGCTTGAAGACTTCATTGATGGCTTTGTTATGGCTCTTGCCAACCCACCATCCTTCCACAATGCCCCCGGTTGTCACCGTGGACTTTGAATCACTTCCCCATAGCTCCCATGCAGTTAATGGTGGATACCAAAAGGAGGAATCTGACTGCCTCTGCCCATCCAATGTCCCTGCCTTCGCTTTTCCACCCTGGCTGCAGCCTCCAGGCCCTCCACCGGGGTCTGATTGTAATGCTGATGCCAGTGGATGAGCTTGCATCTGAGAAGGCTTCGAGGTCAACATAGGGCTATGGTTCTGATATTGGTTTCTTCACTGATTCAGAAAATAGTTGCTTTCACCAGAGCAGGTCCTTTGCTGTGCATTTTGGTGGGGTACGTGGCATGAACGGATGGTCATGGAACAGCCCCATAAAGGCCTCCAGGCTGGTCAGATAGGCTCGGCCTTTGGGTTTAATGCAACATGTGTGAAGAAGCTTTCCATACAATCGCTGAGTCTCTTCCAGGGTGTGCGTCCTGATTTTTTCCCATTTTGCAATGGCTTGTCTGTATCTCTCCCTTTTTTCCATGGGAATGTACACTTTTCATAGACGTATATCCCACATAAAGCCAATATAAGGTACAACTTCACTAAATGGTATGTCTTTAGCAGTTTCCCAGGGAATACCCAGCCAATCGGAGATGTGAGTAATGTCTCGCATAGCATAAGCAAACTCTCGATCTTCATCAGGGTGAGGCCTGAGGCCTGAGAAATCCATGAGCGGTTTTGACATGTCTTCATCATATTCATCAAATTCATCATTGCAGTTCTTAGCTCCTTGAAACCAAATTCTTCCTCCTTTGTGTATTCTTTTCCTGCTATTTGGTATCTCTCGTGCCCATCTATCCTGTGCTGAGTTGTATGACTGAACAAATTCTTTCCAAATGCGGAAAAAGATGTGGTTATCCACCCATTTTGATAAGGGGCCCACTCCATTTGCTCTGATAATTTGTGCTCCTGCGTCACTAACCCTGCCATAGCAACCACACCCTGAACCCAAACCAAAACAGTCCATAGTATCAATTGCAAAATTGTCTTGCCTGCGGAGTCTGATGATGATTCCCGGCCATTGGGAGGGCTTAATGGGAATGGTTCTATATGCTTCCTTGACATCTTGGATTGCTGCTTGTGATCCTGGTGGTAATCGGGATATGAGGGTGGAAGTCGACTTGAAAGTTCCCCAGGTGCAGGGGTAGCAGAATGAATCAATCCTGCTGTTGATGGATTGCACATTCCCTCAGAGAAACTGTGTGTATGGAAAAGACAAGTTTTGAATGAGTCTGTACTTGCCTGGCTTATTTGGCTTTGGGATGATGCTGAGTGGTGATGTCTGGAATGCTCTGAGAGCATCTTCCACCTGTTCCCTTGTAAAAGGTCCAAGATATTGGCCCTTGACAAATTCAGCCTCCATGATCTTGTCAAATTTGGTTGCCAATGTTTCCACTGATTCTTTATTGCTGGGCACAAACGTCTGAGTAATCTGCAGGATCCCTGCATCAAGGCCTTCTTCCAACTCCTTGGCCAAGTTGGGGAAGAGATCCAATATGCCTGCTTTCTGCATCTTGTCTTCCCAGACTTGATGGTTATAAGGGGAGGCAAATTTAAAGCACTTGTGCAAGAGCACAAGTTTGAGCTCCATAATCTCTTTTCCCACATCCCAAGCACTCGTGCTTGTGGTTGTGTGCCATGATTTGGCACCCTTGTGGCTTTTGCCAGTTTGTGCACAACTCTTTGCCTTCTGGGTTGAGCAAACAATTGTTTTTGTTTCTTCTGACGTAAGTCTTTTGACCGTTCCAGAGATCGCAAGCTGTGCAGTTCTAGCTGTCATGGGTGTGTCAACCGAGACATACCATGCAGGCTGCGTTGGTCAACTTTGTTCTGTTGGGTAAAAAGCCTGCGCGTGCACGAAAAAACTTGCTCCCTTTCTTCTCTTTCCTTGCTCTGGGTGTGTGGGTGGAGGCTGGTTTTTTGCCTTGATTTGGGGAAAGCAACCATTTTCTCTTCCCTCTTGCTAGGCTCACCAAGGATGCCACATCATTTTTTAATGCATTAAGCTCTATTGTATTGCAACGCCCTGATTTGTTACAGCATTTTGTAGTGCGCACCCTGGCAGCAATCACAGGGTGAGTGATATTGCACAAAATTAAGTATGGCACAGGTGTGGGACAGCACAATTGTGTGTCACACCATTATGCAACAACCGCCTATGAAGTGAATGACCGACAATGATAAAGCAAAGGGTGAGAGACAGGTCAATGTCAAATGGTTGTAATGATTAACAAATGGGTAATTAAACCCTTGCACAGTGACAAGACCGACCCCCCCTGAACATTTTTTTTTTTGTACGGCACAGAGCGCCATGCCAGATTGAGTTGCATTATGCGTGACAGCACAAGAGCCCACATACAATGATTTTCTACATTACCCATGACACCATGTTGTTGTTGCAATGGTTTCAATGATTACCCTGACCAGAGAGCACATTATGGAAAGAAGAATCATGCAAATTCATCAGCTAGATGCACAAGACCCTGTGGAGACGGCACTTGACACTACTCACCGGCTACTATTGCGTTTCTTTTGGCATCATACACCTGGTCCTTCAATGTCCTAAGAGCTTTATTGTCGATCAATCCCAGATCGAATATGCCATCTCGTGGTGGATTTTTGATCTGCTGGTGCCACTCTCTGTGCACTCGAGCTTGGTATAGAGTAAGCACTTTCAGCCCCTCTGCTCCTTCATTCTGCAGTCTGTGGTTGGTTAAACAGAAGAAAAAGGTATGCATGGCATTGACCATGTTGTTTGGCCACTTTTCTTGAATGATGTGCTCTAGAAAATTGGTCGATGCTATACACAGTTGATCCCAAGACAGGTCTTCATCCTGAGTGACTCTTCCTTTGGCCTTGACGTTAACCACAGGTTTTAGGGCCAACATATTGTCCTCTTTTGCTATCGTGAGAACGTTGTTGGCTGCCACTGACTCGTTTTTAGCCACTTCAGCTCAACCTTCAGGTGTAAAATAACTCAGTTTGATGTACTCTTGCTCCCTCAGCTTTTTGATAGCGAAGCATGCAGGAGGATATTCTATTACTTCCGGCACTGGTTTTCTGACTACTAGATTTGGTCCTTCATCCTTGCTTGCAGGGGATTGGGCCCTTGACCATGTGGATCATAAGGTGTTCTCTTCATCTTGGCTCCTCTGCAGTTCTTCCTGCACTTGCCTCCCAGCCCTCGACTCTGCTTCTCTATCTTCATGTTCTGCTTCCCAGATTGCTTTCCTGCGTTCTAAAGCTTCCATCCAAGAGTTCACTAAAATCTCTAACACCTGGTCGTTAGTCATGCCCTCTCTACCATGTTTCACTGCTTCTCTAGTGAACCTGAACTCTTCACTTGAAAAATCTGGTGGTACCTCGGTGTGAGGATTCACTGTGAGTGTAATCATTTGATAAGTAAGACTAAAATATTTTCTTTTCTGCAGGCAGATCTGATGCTAAGATGCGACAAAAACACTGAAGATGGGAGTTACAAGGGAAAGGAAGTTCCCGTGCACAGCCACCCTCAGTCAAAGACCACACCCTTTCCATCGATCGCCCCTCCTGACTGACAGGGCAACCAGTTGTTTTCAGATTTTGCTCCCTTCCGGTTACCTTTTCAACGTACACGTGATGTATACCCGACAATATAGCTGAAAGTTGTCTTTAAATTTTGCTCCCTTCCAGTTACCTTTCCAATGTACACATGATATATACCTGGAGGTTATTTTCTGCATATAACTCTTATAGCAACATGGTATATAAGTAGTATACTATTTTCAACAGCTCCATAAGGCCACTGCACAAAATATAACATGTTTCCTGAGACAAAAGTATATATTTTTTTTTTCAATTTTTGACACCTTTTTCAGGAAATTTCAGATAATATGTAAACTATTCTCTTAATGATTTTTTCATCAGATGATGAATTTTTCTGTCATTGATCCCAAGAAATGTGATTCAAATGATATGTTTCAGCACATGTTTCTCAAAAAAAAAAATCTGTTATATCTAAAGAAAAACTCTTTGTTCTACTTGAGAAACACATGGCAGGATATTTTAAAAAATTTCCTAAGAAACACACAGTTAGAAATGTAATAATGTTATACAGAAACAATGTACAGAAACATGTGTCGGCCTCAAGGAGCAAATTGGTGATCATGTGCTGAGTGGGTGATGCGCCGAGTGATATAAGTCATGTATCATGATTTGTAATCCCTTGTTGGAGCAATTGATTTGGTAAGCATAATTGCGTTGATGCTGCACATGAGCTAATAAGTCACATACCACAATTTGTAATCCCTTGCTGGAGTGATTGATTTGGTAATCATGATCATGTTGATGTTGCATGTGAACTATTAAGTCACGTATCATGATTTGTAATCCCTTGCTGGAGCGATTGATTTGGTAATCATAATCATGTTGATGCTGCATATGAGCTAATAAGTCACGTACCACAATTTGTAATCCCTTGCTGGAGCAATTTATTTGGTAATCATGATCGTGGTTGAATGCTCACCACCTCACGTTGAAGGGCTTTGATCAGGATAACCACCTGGTTGCTGCCTTCCATGCACACTCAGACGATGTGCATTGACATCTCAACAAGGTCTTCACATACAGCTACCACGGCAGTGTGCACAGCTAGATGGCATGTCAAATAATCGTCCAACACACCATTTCACATCGAATGTCGATAAAACACTTCTTCAATCTGTGTGCTAAATGTGTTGTGAGTTTTTTTGTTTTTTTCATTTTTTTTTCTGTTTTTTTTTGACTAACTATGCTATGATTTTTCAGTGTGGCTTTGCCACTGGTGAGCATGACTCAGCTGCTAGCAATGTTTTGTTCTCTTTATAGTATTTTGGACATTATGTATAATTTAGTATAGATATTAACACTATTTGTATTCAATGTAGTTTACGTATATAAACCATCGTGTGTAGACCTTGGACCTGCTATGCACCGCAACGGCCCATCCTCAACGGTAATTGCTTGGCTTGATCTCTGTTTCCATCTCCCTTTTATACCTCTTCCCTTTTGCATGGACCATGCTCTTTTAGCATGATTTGGCTTTGATTCAACGCATTCCCGAGCCTGGGCACTGGTAACAGGATTTCCCGGTTCTTGGCATAGTTTATTTTCTTCAGCCATGCCCTATTTTCTTCTTCTTATGGCTAATCCTTTTGCCGTATCTTTTCTACTCCCCTTGCCCCTCCTTTCTCCCTCTTTCCACTCTCCATGGTCGCCTAATTGCATTTGCTTGTTTTGCGGCTTCCTGGGGTAGCTGTGGGTCTTGACAGGGTGTTGTGCATGAGGTGTGTCGGTGCACCAATGGGTGACGACATGGCTTGATGCTGGGTCTGATGGGTCGGAGTTATCCTGAGATCCCATCAGATCCTTGGCACTGCCACTGATTGGGTGATCATTATCCAGCTGGCAGGGTCTTTCTTTTTGCTGTTGCTTTCTAAGTGCAGTTTCTCATTATGTGGCTTGGTGATTTTGTTTTGCAAGGTATGTCTTTTTCATCTACAGTTTTCGACATTTTTATGGCTTACAGTTTTCAGCTGTGTTCTTTATTATTATTCTTGTTTTTAAATTAAACAAAAATATATAGACATTTTTATCCTTGGGCTGGTTTCATGTTTGAGACTGCCATATCACTGTACTTAGATAATCACAAACAAGTCAGTCTGTATCTATGGTACAGTCAGTTTATCTACTCGTATAGGCAAAACTATTTCTACTCACCCTCAGTCTGTGATATAATTGACTGAGGGTGTTTCTTGTATTGTAATGTATATATATCTAATGTTGTCAATGGGACCGAGACAAAGCAAGCATGTAATAAAGTGGTGGCCACCAAGTGGCCAGGGCAAGCCTATGGTGTTACAATGTGATATCGCAACACTCCTCCTCACTGTATGGTTGCTCCTCCTCATGCAGTATCCTGCAATCCTAGAATACCACATAGTCATCTGAACTGTGGAGCTGGCAGTGCTTTTGTAAATACATCTGCAATGTTGTCTTTTGATGCAATATATCACAGTGTGATCTCCTCCAATGTGACTCTTTCACATAAGAAATGGTATTTTATATTGATGTGCTTGACCCAAGAATGGAGGAGGGGATCCTCTGAAAGGTTTATGGCTGAGTTATTGTCACATAACATTGTTGTAGCCTTGTCAATCCAGTATCCCAGGGCTGTCATCACCATCCTCAGCCAGACACATTCCTGTGCTGCCTCAAATGCAGCCATATATTCTGCTTCACATGATGAAGCTGCAACTGTGCATTGCTTTCTTGTGCTCCATGATATTACTCCCAATCCCATGGACCATGCATACCCCCCCACACTCCTTCTTGTATCGGGGCAGTTTGCCCAGTCAGAATCTGTGAAACCCACTAAGTCATTTGGTTGGTCTCCACCCTAATGTCTGCATCCCCTTTGAATAACAGAGTATGCATATTGCAACATGCTAATGTGTATTGGTATAACAGTCAAGGAATTGAGATAGTTGTTGAACTGCATACTGGATATCTGGTCTGGTTGAGATCACTAACCATAGTAATCTGCCTACTAAGTTTTGATATGGAATACGCTTTATCTTTTTGAGTTCGTCCTTAATAAGTCTGGATCCATCTACTTGTCACAATTTAAGGCTTGGCTCCATTGGTACTGACAGGGGGGATGCATCCTGTTGACCATACTGTCAATTAACATGGTTTGTGAGAGAAAGACCCATTTATCTGCACGATCCCACTCTACTGCCATTCCTATGATATGACGTGGGGTTCCCAGGTCAGAGATTGTCTAGACTCCCTTAAGTTGGTCCTTGAATTTCTCATTTGCTTTCTTTGTGCTTGCAATTGACAGGAAGTCATCCACATGGATGCCCGTGATGACCATGCCCTGGTCATTCTTCCTATAATACAGACAGGCTTCACACTTAAGTCGAATAAAACCAAGTTGCTTCATTACATTGTCTAGTGTTTTATCCCAAATATGACCAGCCTGTTTCATTCTGTAAATTGGTCATTTCAGTTGACATACCCATGTTTCCTTCCCCTCCTCCTCAAAGCACCTCAGTTGTTCCATATAGATACACTCCTCCTTTGGTAGAACCTTGTTCAAAAAAGCTGTCTTGATGTCGATCTGAGTAGCATCCCAGTTCATTGTTGCTGCTATATGGAGTAGTATGCACCAGGATTCTGCATGCGCTGTGGGTGAGGTTGTCTTATCATAATCTCTACCTTGTACCATGGTGTATCCCTGGAGGATATGTCTCATCTTCAACCTGGTGATATTGCCTTGTTCATTGTGCTTAACAGTGAAAACCAGTTGCCCCTTGAATATCTTCTGTCCTGGTAGTACTTTCTCATGAGGAACAAGTTCCCATACTCCCATACTCCTCAGGGAGTCGACTTCTTCTTGATATGATGCTTTCCATTGTACTCAGTCCGCAGATTGTTGGGCATCTTCTAATGTTTGAGGAGTATCTGGATCCACCCCTGGATCTGTGTCAGGTATGACCTTGATCACGCTTAGTGTTGTTAGGATTTGATCGAGTTCCTCTGCACCCACATCATTGTCATTCACTGCCTTAGGTATAGCCTGCCCTAGTTTGTCCAATGCCTTCTGTCATTTTATTTGTGCCTCCCTAACTCTGTCAGCTGATTCTTTGGATTCTTGTACTGCCCTTTCAGTTCGAGTCTCTGCTCAATCTTCTGGAGCTATTTTTAAGGTGGGAATAGTTGTGTGGGCAGAAATGTCACATGGGGACAGGCTCTAGATTGGGTATTGGTTGTGGCAGCTGTGCAAGGGGTGGATTTACTGGTTCTTCCTCCTGTGGATCTATGCTCAGCATCCTAGTAGATTTGTCATTGTTGGTGATTGGTGTTGCAGGGCTCAGATTTAATGCCTTAGAAATTGCAGGAATTGTTGTGGAGCTTGGTTGATCAACTGTCTCAGCCACCTCAAAATTGTTGGATGCCAATAGAAATGCTTTGTAATGACTTTTGATAAACCTGACATGGTATAAGCTATATACCTTTTGAGTAGACCTTTCATAGCACTGGTACGTTTTGGAGTTCTGATCATACCCTATCAGTACACACTCAATTGACCTCTCATAGATTTTTGAGTTGTGTCTCTGTTGAGGACCAATACAAACACATGACAACCTATTTTGCAAAGGTGAGAGTAGTCTGGTTTTCTTTTGAACCATAGTTCATCTGGAGTAATGTTGTCATTAATAGAGGTTTTTGTCTTCCCATGGAGGTGTGTTGCAGTCAAACAGAAATCATCCCAGAGGTAGGTTGGACACTTTGCTGCCATTTGCATTGACCATGCCTTTCCCATGATGTCCTATGCATTTTTTCAACACGCCCCATATGAGCAGAGGTATACAGTGCACCAGTTTCAAGAACAATTCCCTTAGATTTGTACTAGGCTTTGTGGTTATCACCATTCAATTCACTGTCATGTCCTATACAAAGTGTTTTGAGACTTTTGCCAGTTTCATGTTTATGAGCCAAAATCCAAGCCTGTAATTTGCCGAATGCATTGCTTTTTCCCTTTAAGGGAATCAACCATGGTTTATTAGAGTAATCATCAACCAGATTCATAATGTAGAGATTTTCTGTACATGATGTCACTGCAGCTTGACCTGTCAAATCCACCCATACTTTTTCCAGCCTCTTAGTTGCCTTATGACCCTCTCCTTCCTCTCGCTTCTTTGGTACTGGCATTTTAGCCTGTTTACCAAGGATGCAGTCATTGCATATAGGGGGTTTTTCAGGGAACGTTTTGGGCATATCATCAATCATTCCAGCCTGGGCCATTTGGGCAATAGCCTGATAATTTGCATGTCCAAGTTGATTGTGCCAGGTTTTGAAGTTTGGTAAAGCATGTATGGTGTATGTGTGGTTGTTGTATAAGTTGAGGGTGTATAATCCTTTCTTTAGCACTAACATCCCAGTTGTGATCACAGTATTGGATGATTTCAGTATGACCCCAACATTGTCAAAGGTGGTGGATATGCTGGCCAATTTAGCCAGTTTGCTGACAGATAAGAGATGAACCATTGATTTTGGTACATACAAGGCATTATCAAGTGTGATGTGGACTCCTTCCTTTACGTGCAGGCAAATGCTACCAATCCCAGTCACAGCTATAGCTAATCCTCCCACACCATGGATTTGCCTTTCTAGGATCAGAACCAGGGAGTCAAAGTCAGACTGATTGGGGGATATGTGCACAGTTGCACTGGAATCAAGGTAAAATAGAAATATATCGAGTAATATGTTTGAAGGATTTGATATATAGGCCTTGTTAGCTTGATTGTGGTTGGTATAATTGCATCAGTCAACTCCTGTGCATGGCTCCTCCTCAACCACAATCAGGGAGTCAAATTCTAATGCCTCAACCTCCTCGATACTAGTGGTCCCAGAGATCATGTCAGATGCAAGGCCTGCAAACTCTGTTTTAACAGTTGACAGTGTTTTTCCTCCTTGCATGGCAATGTATGTGGTGATCACATCAAGTCACCCTCCACAGTAAATGCTAATCTGCTCAAAGGAGTTATTGTAACCCACAAAGTAGATGTCTTCTTGGAGTCCCTTCCTTTCCACTGCACATCAAAATGGGCTAAATGAGCCTTTCTGGATTCTTCCACCATTTTTCTGAACATTCTGCCTCCCTCCAAGATGCACCAAGTGAGAGTATGTCCCAAAAAATTTGTTTTGCCTTTTGATTTACACCCACTGCAGGTCAACCAATTGTATCTCAATGTCTTTGCTGTGAAGGCTGTGGGTGTCATGTTCATGGGTGCAGGGGTCAATCTATCAGCATCAATCAAGGTTTGCTCCTCTTTGAGGAACCAACAAATCTCAGTGGGTCCATATTTTGTCATGCCACCCACTGTTGTGAGATTCCTCAATATAATGGATTGATTGTGTGTGTATAATTTGTTGGATAGTGAGGACAACATGGCAATGGATTGTAACAACTTCTTTGTGACTTCCTCTGCCTAGAATGCACAATTCACCTTCTCAAAAATCTCATCAATCATTTTTGTAAGCGATTGTGATGGTGAGCATTTCATTGTGAGGGCCTCCTGGAGCAGGTGCACCTGCTAGACTGGAACTGCCCCTCCATGTCACACCTTCAAGTACTTCCACAACCTAACCAGGTCCCATTCCTCAGCGCATAACTTCTGTTTGGAAGCCAACATCATGCGTTTGATAAAGGAACATGCAAGACAGTTGTTCCCCTCTAAGGCACAGTAAGCACAAGGTTTGTAAGTTCTGTGCGGGGTATTTGGTGGATTAAAAACATAATCCCATAGTTGGACTATAGATAGCTCCAAGCCCATACTGTATGACCAATCCACCCATTTGCCATTATCCTTGTCCAGGATATGGCCAGTCCAGACTGCTGTGACCTTTCTGACAGGTAGAATTAATGGATCAGAAGAGTTATCAATGCAGTGCATGTTCACAATTTGTTCAGAGGTGAGAATAGGTTTTGAAGAGGTAGACATGGGTCCTAGAAGCTTAGTGCTGCTAGTAGTGGGCATTTTCCATGTAGAGTATCAAAGTAAATGAAAAAAAAAACAATTGTTCCAGATAGCCAAACAGCTGGTTCAGGTAGAGATGTGTGGAATTTCAATTCAGTCAGGCAACAATAGGCCTATAATCTGTTAGAATCTGATTCCTAAACACCTAGATAATCACAGACAAGTTAGTCTGTTTCTATGGTATAGTCAGTTTATCTACTTGTATAGGCAAAACTATTTCTACTTACCCTTAGTCTGTGATATAATTGACTGAGGATGTTTCTTGTATTGTAATGGATATATATTCAATGTTGACAATGGGACTGAGATAAAGCAAGCATGTAATAAAGTGGTGGCCACCCAGTGGCCAGGGCAAGCCTATGGTGTCACAATGTGATATCGCAACAAAATGCTTACATTTATACTGACTATACTATAGATAGAGACTTGCAGTCTCTGTGATTACTATAGGTACAGAATATCAGTTAGTTATACTACAGACTGAGGATAAAGATTCATGGTCTCTGTGATTCCAACATTCTGAGGTTTAGAATAGATCAAGGTTTTTCTATGCAGCAGACTATGTGTGGGAAAAATGTCTTCAATTTTTGCCATCATGTGATTTTGTTTTTTGTTGTTGATTGTCCTTAGGCTGTAGTAAGTGTGGGAATAATGTCTTTGATTTTTACGGTCATTGTCAGGGAACTACTATTTCACTGCTACTTCCTTACTCCTCAGCCCTGCTCTCTACTCTCTAGATACTTCTCAACCTTGCTCTCAATCCTCCAGACCCTGCCTACTTGGTTTAAAAAACAGCACATGCCACACTTCTGTCTGAGGCTAAATGGTCTGAGGCCAAACTCTTTCAAGCATCAACTTGAGCTGAAAGGGAGTATTTCTGACCAACTTGCCATCATTTACTCCCTCTTTTCAAACTCAGCTGCACATGTGACCTCAACATGTGACCTAGACCTGGAACCCAGACATGTGACCTCAAGCAGGTGATCTGGACATGTGATCCTTACATGTGACTTATATATCATGTGATTTACTTTTATTTTCTGA
>JAGGAT010000553.1:0-24917 GCA_017657195.1 Termitomyces sp. T70a | reverse complement strand
TATTAGTATAATATATATAACTTAGATTAGTAGTTCTTTTGACAAATGTAAAACTCTATTCATCAACAAAACATGCCAGCTTTAGTGAGACATAAATGAAAACACAATCAAATCAAGTGAGTCACTAAAGTACATACTTGGAGCCCTAACCGAACCAAGTGAGGTTGGGGTGGAGGCTGAATTACTTACACATACTTGGAACCCTAACCGAACCAAGTGAGGTTGGGGTGGAGGTTTAGTTGGGGGGGGTTTGGGGGCGAAGCCCCCAACGAGCTACGAAATCCGTGCCAAAGGCACGGATCGTAGCTCGTGCAAATTGAGTGGTGGCATTTGAATTTAGCAGTGGCCAGGCAGCCAACATTCCAGGTACAATGATGTACAAGTTTGCCTGCCATGGCTTTCCCAGCACGACATTCAAATTGGAATGGCTGTACAAATATTTCACAAACCCACACATTCTACATTGCAACCATATTGTTGCATATATGCTCATGACCAAACTTCAGGAGGTTGCCCAGCAATGCGACATATTGCTGCAGATTGAACTATGAAGCTGCTGTGCACTGATCCAGTGTACGAGCACATAGTGAACTCCATGCAAAGTCTGGAGGACCTTAAATTAGCAGAACAACACTGGCATATACCCTCGCGCTTTATGCATGTGAAAGAGGATGGTGCAGTGGCATTGCACATAATGTGCACCCCAGATCCAAATACACTGTTTGATTTCAAACAGCTGGCATGATATGTGCTCATCTTTGGTTGACCGGGGCTAGAAAACACCTGGCAGGGCATTGCGGTTGATTTTGTGTACCACATGCACTGGCAAACCCTGTTTGGATTTGCACTTTGCCAGGCCCTTTGCACCAACAGCGCAGGCAAGACTTTCCATGTTCATCGGTTATCACTTGTTATGGCACACCCAGGGTTGTATTGTGAGGCAATACTGCCTTCAACAATGTCTATGAGAAGCCCTTTGCAGCTCAAGAGGGGGCCCAGCTCACAATATCACAAGTTTATGTACCTGATGAGCAGGTATGGAACTTTTTGGACAATGATGCGCTTTGCATCTTATTATACAATCATATTCTGCCCAAATGGGTGGACCATGCTTATACATATGGCATGGTATACTTGGAACAACAGTTCCATCAGCCAACAATGTCATTAGACATCGTCTGTGAAGTAGACAACAAGCACTTAGAGCGCCTTCAAATTTATGGCATGCCAGCTGCAGTCCCGCAATGGGACAGGTGAAGGGAGATCACTGAGGAGAACCATTACCACCTCATGTTCAAGCGCAATGAGGAGAGCGCTGCCAGATTATTTCCTGAGGCTACTGGCCTCTATTACTACATTGGCATGGACCCAAATGTGGGTCAACTCTGGAAACAAACACCAGCACATGGTACAATGCTTGCATTGGGGCTGCAACTAACATTGCACTAACCGACTGCGAAATAGTAGATGCAATTGCTGCAGGGAGTTCAATGATCCCACTAAGAATGGAATCAGAATTGTCCTTCTCTGCAATTAACATTGCATCCAAGGAGGGTGCCAAGGAGATGACCATGGATGGATCATTGCTGAACAACAAAATGGGCTGAATGCCCTTATTTTAATTTTATAATACTTAGGTAATGTCAAGTTTTACACTCAAGAAGTTTTACCTCTTAGCACATCCAAACAACTGCTCAGCCCATCCTATCCCCTTCTGTCTTCTAGTAGTCAGCCTTGATGAGTCATATGCATGGACCTTACTCAGCATCGATTGTTGTTAGTCATACTCCATTACATACTAGGGCCTGCTTAGTCAAATAGTATTAGTAACTGTACAGCCACTAATGTAGTATATATAGGCAGCCTGTGGATAGCATATCCCCAGGCTAAACAATAGCAGTATTTCCCTGGCCTATCCACCGACTTGACTGTAAGCTTCCCTAGTGACGTCTGACCCTCTGCTTGCCTTATCTGCCCCTTGCCTGACTCTTGCCTGCCTCTGTGCCCGCTTGACTCTCACTTGACGCTTGCATTGCCGCTCTGAGGAAGGAGTTCTGCAGATGCTAAGCCTTGCCCTTACACATAGTCAGACTATTGTTGTAGATAATATAATATACAGCATTTTAAGACACTCTGCTCATTATTCCTCCTAGGTGTGACTTGTGTATCCAAGTGGGATGGCCACCTCAAATGACCTCTCCAGTTGATTACCATAGTTCAGACCATGCAATTGTTTGAAGAGGGGGTGTGTAACCTGTAAGGTTACTGAGTAGACATACAGCACGCTATTAGCGCCCCCTATACCTTAGTTAGATCCAGCATGCTCTGTTAGAGCGCCAATAGCTAGACTAGAGACCATGTGCGTCATTGACATGCATTGGTAAATTACATAAGCTAACATCTTGTATTTTCACCTTTGTAGCTAGTCAATCCAATAGTGTAGTCTGATTCAGCTACTGTGTGATATGCAAGACTGTTCTACCTGTAGCCAATGGCTACAGGCAGGCAGGTTGTAACAAGAGGTTTTGTGTTGTGTTTATGGGCACCACCACATGAACATCATCTACACATAATAAATTAATTCTCTAGGAAGCATGCAACTCCTTTCAAGATTGAGTTGGTTGCAATGTCAATGACTCATATAGCACTACACTTTTTGGTGTGAAATTGCATTGGGCATGTCAAGTTATGAGGAGTCTGGAGCAGGGTCCCAGAGAACATGCCAATAGATATTGAGGTTGTGGCAATAGAGTGGTGGTAAAGGAGAGGTGTGCTAACACAGATGTGGTAAGAGGGCAGTAATAAATGTGCTAACACAGATGTGCAACAGCAAGAAGGGATAATTTAGTATTTTGTAATTTAATATGTAAAATGTTGCTCAGCGGCTTCCAACTGCAAATGCCTTGCTGTAGGGGCAAAGGCACATACAGTATTGAGAGCACCAATGATAGCAATATACCATGGTGGTTGAAAGAGTTGGCAAGGGGCAGCATTGAGAGAATGGTGCTTAAGAGGATATTGTGGCAAGAACACAGCAAAATAAACATTGGTAACTTATAGTTTAAAATGCACCAAAAGAAATCTGAAGTGTAGAGTGATCAAAGGGATTTTATTCAATGATGCTACTAACAGAAAAAGTAAGTATTTATACAAGAAAGAGTTTGCCATTGCCATTGCACTAAGCAGCATTAAAGGGTGGCAAACTCAAAAGAATGTAAGTAAATGCCACAAATTGAATTATTTAATGTGAAGTCCACAATTCAGCTGTCCATACTGTGTCAGCAAATATCACTAAGTGCTGTCAAGTGCCAAGGTGAAATGCCAGGCTGTCTGTCATGGAGAATTTCATCATTCTATGTCACTAAGCACTGTCATTGTTAAAGAACATCTGTTCTTATTATTCTTGATGTTATCCATCACCTATCAATCTGTCCATAACCAGCACTATCATTGATGAGAGAAGATTGTTGCCATGCATGCCCATCAAATACCACCTAAAATGGTGTAATTGTGTGCACCAGAGTGACTTCTCTTCCTGTGACCTCATTTGTGACCCACCTAGGGGTCATACCATATGGTTAGTGCACCTAGCCTAAATAGAGGCTTATCAGTGCATTTCAACTACAACCTCATATTGCACAATTTCTCTTTGCAAAAATCAACTCCTTGTATAAGTCATCTGTGCATTTATTCATTTAGAAGACACTCATTATTCTTAGATGAAATTCCCTATATTATCTCACTCTGACCTGAGTCCTTTAACCATGACCAATTATGACCCTAATGTCTCTATTCTAACCAAAAATAATGGGAGTAAAGCCTATGATGATGAGCTTGTAAGTGGTATTCTTTCTATTGTCTTTTTATTTACTAACTGTAGAATAGCTTGATGACAAAGAACTAAATAGCAGTAAACAAATTGGTGAGCAAATTAGTGGTGGCAATAGCTCTATCTTTATAGACCAAAGCACTCCAAAAATGCCTTTCCCTTACAATGTAGCAGCATAGGATGATACCCAAGGTGCCATAGCATGTGAGGGCCAATTAGACATTCAGAAACTGCAACAATTTACAGGCCAAAACCTGCAGTGATAAGCCTCTATTAGGGCTAGGTGCACCAACCATATGGTACAGCACATGGACAGGTCACAGATATAGGTCATGGAAAGAAAAGTCACCTTAGTGCACATAATCAGACCATTATAGGCAGCATCCAATGGCCATGCATAGCAATGGACTTCCTTTATCAATGATAGTGCTGATGATAGAATGATTGACAGGTAACAAATGGCATCAAAATGATAAGAACTGATGTTCTTTAGCAATAGCAGTGCTTAGCAGTAGGAAATGATGAAGATTTTCCATAACAGGCACCTGACATTGCTTGGTGCCACTTCCCAACTTTTTATAGACAGCTTGATTGTAGACTTTACATTAAATAGTTTAATTTGTAGTGTTCATTTACATTTTTACTAGTTCACTGCTCTTTAGTGCTTCTTAGTGCAATAGCAACAGTTTAACTTCCATATGCAAGTGGAGGAATGTTTCACCACCTTTATAGTATGTTTTGAAAAGAAAGCTTATGAGATAGGTTGGACTTCAATGCCCTCCAATATTTCCTCTGCCATGCCTTCCCACAACACATCAAGAATGTCCTCCAACTCACTCTGAAACAACCATTGTACAAAGGGTACAAGGCCCTGGTTATTTAGATTGTCCAACAGTACTGGGAGAACTGCAGTGAATATGTAAATTTCTGGACTGCCTAGAACTTCCAAAGTTGTACATTATAGCAACCAGGCCAATGGACCTGCACTTCTAGGGCGCTTCCCCCCCCTCCAAATCCTGGAAATTAACTCATAGTGAGTAAGAAACTCCCCAACACTAATCATAGCAACATTCTCTGTCCCCTGCACCTCAATGTAGTAGCACCCCCTGATAACTCCAACAATGCTCCCAAATCCAAAGAATCCCTGGAGATTCTGCCTGACAACAACCTCATCAAGGATTATGACAAGGAAGCCCTCCAGGTCAACTGACTCTGGAAATCAGAATAGCCATGGATAGAAGTATCAGATGATGTATAGAAGAATAGGAGGAAAGAGGGAGCATGTATCTTTTGCAGTGAAAAGGGTCACTTCATCTTGGAGTGCCCCAAATGACAGACCATAGGACATGCCATCTAAACCTTCAAAGGAGAAGATATGGACTTCCAGTACTCAGAAAATGACCAGGCAAGTTAGATCTAGAACATGCACTAAATCATGAAATTGACCCCAATGTCTTCTCCACACCCACATCTCATCTTCATGCAATGGCACTCATACAGAACACTCTCACAGCTTATTTCTCCTTCCACTCCTTCTATGCCCTCCTACAAACTTGCATCACCACTCCAAAAGAACTCCTCAACACCTTTGTCAATAGTGGTGCCACCAATAAATTCACCAACAAAGCACAGGTCTTTCCTGAGGCAGCTTAATGACTCTCCATCCCTGTTCAACTCTGCCTCTTCAATGTAAATGCAACCTTGGCTGGAGACATCACCTACTTTGTCCAAATGCCCATCACCCTCACTAATAGATACTCTCAGACCCTCCAGATGCTGGTAACCAAACTCCACTCCTCTGCTCCACTGATACTAGGACTTCCCTGGCTTTGCAACACCAATCTCTGAATTGACTGGCAACACCTCACATTCCAGCTTGACTAAGAATTGACTGCTGCTAACTAGCAACTCCCCTTTGACATCTCCCACCTGCAGAGCCTTGAACACCCTCCAAAAGACTTACAGAACAAGATCCTAACCACTTAGCAGCTTCAGTCCAGTTTGTCGTGGTCCTTTATCATCAATGCCAAGCTTGGAAATACTTTGGTTCTTTTAATAGCAGTCATCAACAATGGAGCCACCAGAATCTTTATCAGCAATGCTCTGGACCTCCCACACCAGAACATCAAACAACTTCTGAGCCTCTAGTTGTCCAATGGTAACCCCTCTCCATCAGGCCCCATCAAAAGGTCCCACACTGACATCATGATGCTGGACAACAGGCTCAAATTCCACATAGAGTTCCTAGTCACCTAACTGCACAACTCTACCCCCATCATGCTGGGTCTACCATGGCCATGCAATATAAACCCTGACATTGACTGTAGAACACTCACCATGATATTCCCCATTCCAGAGCTCACCTCACAGCTGCCATCCACCTCTGAGACATTGACACAGGCATGGATGCCTAACTAGTAGTGCCCCAGGTAGGTCCCAGGAAGGAAGAAAAACAACCCCACCCCCAATAGCAACAAGCCTGGCACCTACCTAAAGCACTCCCAAATTCTCTCCCCCCTCCAATGCTCTCCAGAACAAGTACAAAGGTCTAAACTACCTGACACAGCATTACAAGGCCCCAACCCCCACTCCAGAAAACAACACAGGCCCTCCAAAACACCTCCTCTCCCAACCCAGGAATGCTTTACATCAAGATTATTGATACCCCATTTGCACATATCATACAGGAAGGAACTCCAGCCTTCCAGCTACATATCTTGCCTTTTCTTCTAAAGGAACACCTACAAACAGACACAGTCTCTTCAGAGAAGAAGAATGAGGAACAGATTCTATGAGAAGTAGTCCCCTTGGAATACCATGAGTGCACTGACATATTCTCCAGAGGAAGCACCAAGAAGCTTTCTCTGCACTGCCTATATGACCACCAAATCAATCTCAAGGATGGAATGGCTCTGCCCTTTGGCAAAATCTACAATATGTCTGAAGTCAAACTCCACACACTGAAGGACTACTTTGACAAAATGCTCAGCAAAGGATTTATCTGACCCTTGATCTCTGCTGCCACACCTTCTACATCTGGTCTATGACCAATGTAGAATTCAACTATGACATTTACAACAAGAAACTCCTCACCATCATAGAAGCCTCCAAACAGTAGTAAGCCTACCTCAAAGGAGCCTGACACTGCATTCAAGTCTACTCAGACCACAATAATCTTCAGTTTTTCACCATGACAAAACAGCTTAGCCACAGGCAAGTCCATTGGTCTGAGATTCTCTCTAAGTACAACTTCACAATTTCATATCACCTAGGATGACTGGGAGCCAAGCCTGATGCCCTCACCTAATATGCATATGTCTACTCAAAGGAGTCTTTTGAACTCAAAAAAGTCTTTTGAAGCAGGACAGAATACCTTCAATCATTGCACAGTAAGCTATCCAGAACATTTGGATGCCCTACTAAATAAGAAAAGAACCTTGAATCAGATCTGCCACACCTCCAAAATTAGTACTTTGATGACCATGACCCCAGCACTTCCTATCCTGACAAGGAGCCTGACCCTGTCTTCACACTATCCTCAGACAGCAAGTTTCTCTTCCAGAATAGCCACATATATGTCTCTAACTACACCAAACTTTGCTCAACATTATTTGACAACACTATGATTGCTAACTCTAAGAACACCCAGGAATTCATAAGACTCTCCAGCTCATCTCCTGGACTTACTTCTGGTCAAGTATCAAGAAGGATGTGACCTGCTATGTATGCTCATGTGAACTCTGTCTCTGGGCCAAGGTCCCCAACACTGGCCATATGGACTACTAAAGCCTCTACTGGATAAAGGCCTTGGTCCTCTACTTCCATGGACTATACTGTTGAACTCCTAGAGTCAAATGGGTTCAATGCTTTTCTCATCATAGTATGTTGACTAACCAAAAAAGGGATCTTCCTACTATGCTGTTAGGAGACTTCCATTTTAGAATATCTAGATTACTCCAGGCCACTCCAGAGCTCCTCTGGAGATCTTTGAAGAGTACTCCTTTGCACTGTACAGTAGTTCTTATGCCCCTGCCTCCATGCTGATGTGCCTGCCATGCTGTGACAGAGGAATTTCTTAGACTTGTTTTCTTTGGATTTTCCTCTGCCAGTTGTGTGATTAACCACAGCCTCCAGAGATTGCTCTTACAGCAGAACAAGTGTCCTAACCATGGTCTCAAAGCTCTCCATAGTTCACCAGGACATCTTCCTGGCTCCTATCAGTTGTTTCCCCACTAGACTTAAGCTCCTGCCTTTTCTACATCTGAGCTAGCCACTCCAGATCATGCTGCACTCCTGCTTCTGTGCAAGTGCAGTGGTGCGCTCAGTCATTTCACATGCTAATGTTTCCTGGGCCTCAAGGTTCACTACTTTACTCCAGAAGAGCAGGAAAAGTTACTTCTACAACCTCTGGCAGCCAGAATATAGCTGAAATACTCTTGCTAGATGCTACAACTGCAAAAGCCTTGGCTGAGGGCATGGCAGGTGGCACAATCCCTCAAAAAGACATAAAAAAGGGTTTTTAGAAAGGCAATAAGTAAATAGTATGCCCCCATTGCTCAGTGCAAACTAGTTCACTTGTCCATCAGTAGATGCTATTAATATAATTCCTACTGATACCCCTGCATCTGCAACTATGACTACATCCTCCAACATACCTTTGGGTGCTGTCAGGTTCTGCTGATCTAAGGGCTTTTTCCAAGAAGCAACACCTTTACAAAGCAGACTCAAGTGCCAAACTATGTGTGTTCAGGGTGTCAATGGCTCCTGTAGGTGTTTTGGAGCATGGGAAAGTTAAAATAGGCAAGTCCGGAGTTAAATGACTTGTCCCAGGATTCAGAAATTGGAGTTGGGTGAAGGTCAAGTCAAGGATGGGATTCCTTGATGAGGGCGGAGTTTTGATAAGTAGCATAGTGCATGCCAGACAAGTATTCACAGGGGCAAGCACAAAGAGAGACAGAAATGGCAAGCACAAAAGAAATAGGAGATCACAGTAACAGTTGTTCAATATCAAGACTAAGGTACATCTGAGCTACCTATAGTCTTATATACTCCCAGCACTAGTTCCAGGTATCTATGATAAAGTCTGGGACTCTATAGAGAGTAGCAGAGTGAATAAACAATTGTATTCCTAATAGATTATGCAGATGATGTAATTTGCAGTGGCCTGGATGCCTAATAAATGATGCAAATGGGGCCAGACTCATTAAGAGATGTGATGGTGGTTGATAAAGGTGGCAGAGGTATTCCAGAGGAGGTTCAAAGGAGTCAGGACATGTCAGGGGGTCTGGAGTAGGCCAAAGCTGACATTGCAAGGTCTATAGTAGGTGTAAGGGCAACCTCTGGAGGTTGTGGCTAACCACACAACTGGCAGAGGCATTCTAACTGAGTGTGGGAATTGCAAGTGACAGCTGACACACAGCCAGTCCAGAGTGTGGTTGCCTTTCTTGACTTCAGAGCGACCAGGCTTTTTGTGGATGCTAGATATGTGAAGCACCACCAGCTCACCACCTGACCTCTGATTTTTCCAAACTTTATACATACACACTAAACAAGGCAGCAGCACCACATTCTTGATCTAATTACCAATTATACAAAAGCCTATCCTCATTTTTGATAACTTTTGAAACACAACAAATTCAGTGTACAAATATTGATGGCACTTTGAATGAAGCCAGATCAATTTCCTCCATTGCAAATCTAGTTCTCCACTACAAGTCCCATGCAGAGCATGTCACCTTTGCAGTCACCAGCCTGGAAAAGCAGGATATAATCCTCAGGTTTATCTGGCTCCAGGAGCACAACCTGAAGATTGATTGGGCCAAGAAAAAATTAAGCATGAGCCAATGCTCCCAATGCTGCACTACCTGCGTGGAGGAGTCCCAGAAGGAGTAGTGCACTGTGGTTCAGGAATATGCAGCCATCTGAGCTTGCTGAGTAGGACACTTTTCCTTTGCTAACCTCAACCTGCCAGACTCCTTACTCCTGGTATTCCTTGATAGAAAGGCTTTTTATGCAGATTGCCTTTGTTCTTCTTCCATTAGAAGGATAGTTCCCTCTAGTTAATCCAGGACTATTGTGTGCTCAACATAATAATAGTCAAAAACTGCTACCTGCTCCTGCTCATCTCCAAGCTCATCAACAACCTCTAGGATGCATGCTACTTGACCAAGTTGGATGTCCAGTGAGGCTACAACAATGTGCACATCCAGGAGGGAGATGAGTAGAAAGCAGCATTCCAGACCAATGGCAGGCTGTTTGAGCTGCTAATAATGTTCTTTAGTCTCACTAATAGCCCTGCCACCTTGCAAATAATGATGAACACCATCTTCTGGGACCTGATTGCAAATGGTATGGTATGTGTATACCTAGACAACATCCTCATTTACACTAAGACATTAGAGGAGCACCACAACATTATCCAAGCTGTCCTGGACTGCCTCTGCCAACACCAGCTTTATCTCAATCTGGAGATGTGTGAGTTTGAACAGACTCAGACTGAGTACCTTGGACTGATTATCTCATACAGGATAGTGGAGATGGATCCAGTCAAGGTGGCTGGCATCACTCAGTGGCCAGAGCCCTAAAGTAAGGAGATATAGGCCTTCTTGGGGTTTGCCAACTTCTACTGGTAGTTCATCCAGGACTTCTCTCATTATACATACCCACTCTTTGACCTTACCAGAAAGGACACCTCCAGCAATAGATGAGTGTGGAGCAGTGATGCTCTGAAGTCTGCTGTCACCTCTAAGCCAGTCCTCATCTTCTCCAATGACAACTGCCCATTCTGTATTGAGGCTAACAGCTCCAACTTTGCAACTGGTGCAGTCCTGTCTCAACAGTGCTCAGAAGATGGTAAGTGGCATCCTATTGCCTTCTACTCCAAGAGCCTCAATGCCATGGAGCAGAACTATGATATCTATGACAAAGAGATGCTAGCAATCATCTGATCCCTGAAGGAGTAGTGCCACTTTTTGGAAGGAGCCTTGTACAAGTTCAAAGTCCGGATGGACCACAAAAGCATTGAGTACTGCTGGATATCCAAGAAGCTCAACTGTCACCAGGCCTGGTAGTCCCTCTATCTTGACAACTTTGACTTCTTCCTGCACCACAAGCCTGGCAGGAGCATGGGAAACCCAGATGCTCTGTCCTGATGTGCAGACCATGGCTCCATAGCAGGAAACAACAACAATATTGTCCTTTTATGCCCAGAGCTGTTTGCTATCCACACACTGGAGGGAGTGTCAGTCTAAAAGGACAAAGTCAATGTCACATGGGACATTTTTCAAGGCAACCAGGAGGGACTATATGAGAACCTAGTAATAAAGGCCACATTGGCCCTCTACTCAGGATGACCCTCCAGCATCAAGTTTATATGCACCAATAAGTGTGGCCTGCAAGATGAACTCTTCACCTCTATAGTTGCATCTATGTTCCAGATACCTGAAGCTCCAGAGGCATATTGTCAAGCAGCACCACAACTCCTGCATTGCAGACTATCCTGATTAGTGAAAGACATTGGAACTGGTGTCCCACAACTATTGGTGGCCCCAGATGTTACAGTACATTGGCTTCTACACTAGCACCTGCACATCCCCTTCTAGTGCTGGCAACATAGCCTCCATGGACTTCATCATGGAACTACCAGACTCTTATGGCTATGGCATTGTCCTGGTCATAGTGGACCTCTGCAGTAAACAAGCCCACTTCATCTCCATGCACACAATATGCTCTACTATGAGCACATCCAACATGTATCAGAAGAATGTGTGGAAGCTCCACACACTACTGGCCCCAGATCCTTTTTCTGCCAGAAAAAGTGACAAAGAAATGTGTTATGCCATTTCCTTGATGACATTTTCCCTAAGAAAAAGGTTTGAGACAATGAAAAATGCCTTTTTCCCAGGCAAAAAGTTACTAAAGAAATGGTATAACACATTTCTTTGTCACTTTTTCTGGCAGAAAAAGGATCTGGGGCCAGTAGTGACAGCTTCTCCAATGCCTATGTCTGTAACTGGGGTCCCCCATTTATAGTGGAATTCACATGGGAACTCTACAGTCTTCTTCACATCTAGCTCCACACCTCCACTACCTATTACTTGTAGTCCAATAGCCAGGCAGAGCATATTGATCAGGAACTTGAACAGTACCTCTGCCTTTTCTCCAATGAACAGAACAACTGGGATGAACTCTTCCTACATGCAGAGTTCCAGTACAACAACCATGTGACATGTTTCACTTCAGGAAATATCTGGAGTTTCTTGAAAAGAAATTGTTAGAAACATGTTATAGACTTTCTAAATTGTTTTTCTCAAATAATACATGAAATCTATTTTGAAAAACAGGAAAATAGAAGTAAAAATGATGTTCACATTACTGTGTTCCTCTGTGAAGATTTATTGTATTTTTTTCAAGTATTTCTCAGGGAAAATTCTTTGTTTTACTTTTTTTGTAAGAATAACAAAGAATTTTTCTATTTTTATGAGATAAACAAAAAGTTTTTCCATTTTTGTGAGAGAAACAAAAAGATTTTTCTGAGAAACACTTGAAAGAAATACAACAAGTGTTTACAAAAAAACACAATAATGTAAACATCATTTTTTTCTCAAGAAAAAGACTAGAAAGACAATTAATTTTATTTATTTGTAATTCAAAAATAATTGAAAGAAAATTTTTACCTTTATCTGAAAAAAGATTATTGAGAAACTTTAACTTATATTTTTCTATTTTTCAAAATAAAATGGAAAAACTTTTTGTTTATCTCATAGAAATAGAAAAATTCTTTGTTGTTCTTACAAAAAAAGTAAAACAAAGAATTTTCCCTAAGAAATACTTGAAAAAAATACAATAAATCTTCACAGAGGAACACAGTAATGTGAACATCATTTTTTTTTTAAGAAAAAGACTAGAAACATAATTAATTTTATTTATCTGTATTTTGGGAATAACTTTTTACCTTTATCTGAAGAGAAATTATTGACAAACTTTAACTTCTATTTTCCTGTTTTTCAAAATAGATTTTATGTATTATTTGAGAAAAACAATTTAGAAATTCTATGACATGTTTCTAACAACTTCTTTTCAAGAAACTCTAAAAATTTCCTGAAGTGTTTAGTACAAGCAACCTTAGAAACAATCTCCATGTCTCTGGGCTCAACCACTGAGTTGACACATGTACCCTTGAATCTGCTTTTGCAAAAATTGGTAGAGTATGTCATTGACCACACTTTTCAATTGCTTGTATGTTTACTTTCTTTACAGGTCAAGAAAGCCTCAGTCATGTATAACCCACATACACATGAGTCGTGTGGTTTTGGTTTTGTGACCATTGAGTCTGCAAAGGAAGCCAACACGGCCATCACTGCTTTGATGCCCAAGTAGCCCTTTTCTTCCTTCTCTCCATTGCCAGCTCCTTGACACCCCTTCCAGAGAGCACCTAAATGCCATTTCTTAGTGTCCACACACTCCAGCAAGTATCATTCATGTTCCCTGTTATTTTTATTGTCATTGGCGCTGATGCCTTCCCACTACTGCTGGCCCGAGATATGTGGATAGAATGGGAAAATGAACAAGAGAATGGGTGGCAAAATGGCAAAGAGGGAAAATGATTAAGTGGGGCAAGATAGCAAAACTGAACTGGCAAAGCATTTTTTTTTATTGGTTCTACTCTAGCACTCAAAACTCTATGTATAAGTCCTGTCATGCTATGTAGTCTATGTCCAAATTTATGAACTTACTTGATTTTTGTCATTTTTTCACTTCACCCATTTTTCCATTTTGTCACTTTACCAAAAATCAAGTAAGTTTGTGGATTATTAGTACAGTTATAACAAGAATAGAATAGTATTCCAGACTCAGTATTTATTTTGCCGAATGGTTTTTGTTTTGCATTTTTGCCATTTCAGTATCCTGTTTTGCCATTGTGCCATTTTCTCATCTGACTATTTTTCTGTTTTGCCATTTTTTCCTGCCATTTTGCCATTTTACCATTTTTTTACTCCATCATTTTCCCTTTTCGCCATTTTGCCACTTTCTGATTTGCCTTTGTTTTCCCATTCTCTTGTTTTGACTATGCCACTTTTCCATTCTCTCATTCTAAGCACTTTGACCATTTTCCTGTTTTGCCATTTTCCCCTGCCATTTTGCCATTTTACCATTTTCTCACTTAACCATTTTCCCTTTTCACAATTTTCCAAGTTCTTATGCTCCTGTAATGAATAGCTATTTTTGATACTATGGAAAAGTCATAAGGAATACCTCAAATTTCTAAAAATAGCATTCTATGCAGTTCATACCAGAACCAAATGGAGCTTCTGAAATATTAAAACTGCCCTATGAATTTTTTTTTTGTCCTGCAGAAAATTTTCCTGAAAAAGCAAGATCTCAAATTTTGGGTTGATGGTGTGTCTTTCAGATTTGCACAAGTAGTCAAGAAGGTGTGTTATTTTTTTCACTAATTTTTCATCCTGTCATCATTATGTAAGCAGTCATTTTCTGGCCAGCGAAGGCAATTTATCCAAATTGATCCTAGAGGAATGATTGTCAGAATGCCATGTGTAGCTTAAAAAATAGGCATATTTTCCAATGAATTTTATCAAAAGAAAGCAGAAGCAAAATATTTCCAGTGCTCTCACAAAACAAAAAAATGCAATATCTCAGAATTTTACTGAGAAACTGAGTTTTGCTATAATGGGCCTTGAGGCAAAGTCAAAATTGAGTCTCCAGACATTTTCATAACTTTTTTCTTTTGACGACATGGGAATTTAGCCCAAAAAGACAATATTACTGAATATAGCTCAAGAAAAGGTCTCTCAGAACATGGTCAGTGTTCCAAAAGGTGGGCCTGTTGTCAAACATCCTTTTCAGAGTATCAGAATCCATTATGCTGCTGCAATACTCATTCAGGAAGAGAAAAGTCAGTATTTGAGCAAAATTCAAGATTAACCAGTAGTCTATCCACTTCAAGAATGCTTGATAATTACATAAGAAAATGCAAATCCAGAGTGTGGCAAAATGACAAAGTGGGAAGAGGATGGGTCTGAGGGCAGGAGGAGCCTTGCATTCTAATTTCTTGGTCCTGGGTGCCAAAACTGAAATTTTGTATATAGTGTAATCTAGTTTGTATATAATGAACTGATTGTATAATGTACCACATGTAGTAGCAGTGACAATGAAAGATTTTGAAGATGGAAATAAACCTGAGTAACAATTCTGGTAGAGAAGTACCACCATATCAATAAGTATTGCTATACCTGAATTCTTCTAATTTGCCAACTTTTTTGCATTAAGTGATAAAATTGTCTGTGGTCGACTCCTTCATTCTATGCTTGAAGAACAAAAGATAGAACTTGAAGCAAGAACAACAAAGCCAAGGAGGCAAAGACAAACCTGAGCAGGCCAAGTGGCTAGTGCATTTCGAGCTTGAGCATGGTGTTGAAGCCATGCAGTTCACTACCTTGATCAATATGATAGACTCTCGCCTTAGTGATTGCCCTAAAGGCACCAGATTGACCTGGAAGCAAGACTTGAAGACTTTGGCCATAGGGCTTGGCATCGGCAATTGGTCCTCCATAAAAGAGAGGTGAAGGAAACTCATCTAGTATATGTTTGTTGTGGAGAGATGACACTGGGATAGAGGAAAATAGAGAATTGTCTGGGAGAGACTCATCCAGGAGATAGGGAAACAGGAATCATCTGGAAGAGATGCATCTGGGAGGGAGGGTGATAGAGAATCATCTGGAATAGATGCATCCAGGAGGTAGGATGATAGAAATTTGAGAGATTTGAGAGAGCAAGAGGAATGCTTGTAGGGTGGCTTGACTGGGAGTTTTGGGATAGAAATTGAGTTTGGAGGGGAGGTATGAAGGGTGCGAGGGTAGTTATTTGTGAGCTTGTTCCTCAAAGTAAACCCAGACATGATGTGCAAGCACGCTGACTTGAAGGTGCATGGCTAGTGAGGCTGTAAATTGGTGAGCATTTCAAGGTCTGGATATGAGTTAAAACTTACCTGTTTGAGGATTTCTTGTGGATCAAATTACTACTGCTGCAAAAATAGTTAGAAGAGTTGTTTGTTTATATTTCCCAAGTTTTTCTTTTGCGAGGCCTGTCCTTTGTCCCAGTCACACAAGATGGATGCCACTAATATTGCTAAGTCTTTATGGTAGCACATGAATTTAAATACTTTGATTCAGTAGCACTGCACAACAGTATATCTAATTTATATGATATCCTTGTCTTCTTCCTCTATGTTTTGCCTTTTTCTGCATTTCCTTATGTAAGCACCAAGTGTTCTTGAAATTATATTTCTCTGGATAAGCCTTAGGAACCACTAACAAATAAGTCCATGCATCTAATCAGTTATGTGCATTTTGCCACATTCGGACACATAAAAATAGCTTTCAATCATCACATTGCTCCTGCTCCACTAAGTGTGCCTATCTATCCTCCTTCATATCTGCAAAGCCACTTCTACCCCAATGTCAGCATGACTGGCAACTCTTACATTTGCTCCATTACATCTAGTCCCTCTCCATCTCCCACTGCAGCTCCAAGTTCAATATGAGGTATGACTTATTTCTCTCTGAGTCAATGAGATATTGACTTGAGTTGCTACAGATGACAATCTCAACATTACACCTGCTCCTTTGACTGGCCACAACCTTATGGCAATGTTTCCACCAGCTCCACTCCAAATGACCAAAATGAGAGTGGGGCTGATGACTTTATTCTTCCAGAGACAGGAGCGTGCTTTTTTTGCTCAAGCTGGTCATGAAATAGTTCATGTTCAAGTCAAGGTCAACATTCAGAATGGGGTGGATGCTGATTCACCAAAACTTGGGAGAAGGGACACCTCTCTGCTGTGGCCTCCATCAACCCTCCCAACTCATTCAGCTTCCTCTCAGCATCTGCTCAATCTCAATTCTCCTGCTTTATGTACGCCCCACAAAAGCTCTCAAGGTATTTTAAAAAGTGAATTTATGCCTAACAAACATGGTGATGAAGATACATGGCATTGTCTGATCCCACAAGCAGAATGCAGGAGGGCAGGAAAGCATACTCACTGTGTGATTGTATGGACATAATACCTTACAATATGTCCTAGATTTATTTGGCATTTTGGCTTGGAATTACATTTAAGCTTGGAAAATGCCATTAGGGGCCAGCTGTTAGACATGTTAGACATTTGATATCTAATGACCTGACAAGATCCACATATGAACAACTGGTCACTTATATTTAAGGATGCAACAAATACACCCAAATGTTTTTCCCAAGAAGTGAAGAGGAAACTTGTTATGCCATCTCTAATATGTCAATTTCTGATGGAAAAAGTCTTTAAACAAAGGAAATTTGCCTTGTTCTATGGTAAAAAGCTGGCCAAGAAACACATGACAGGTTTTTTTGACTCTTTTTCCATCAGAATATTCTGATCCCAGCAGTGAAAGGAATTGTATCTTTCACCAGGGCAAAAATGTGACAAAGACAGTTGGCGTCAGTGTCAGTTCACAGTTGCCTTTGTACCTTTCACCTTGTACATATATCTATCCATCCAAGGCTGACTTGTAATCCATCCAACCTTTGTCTGACCTCTCACACAAATTAAAGACCTACTCCAAAGCACTACCTTCACAGCCTCTTTTGGGTCTTCAATGAATTCCATGACAGCTGCAACAATGTCCACTCCTCTTGCACCCATTAATGCCCCTCAAATTACCAAAGAGCTCACAGCACTGTCTTTGACCATTGCTGCTTTTCCAATATTGTCAACATGTCCACGTTTGAGAGATCAGGATGGTCTGTTGAACTTCCAACCACCCAAACCAGCACCAGATTCATCTGTTCCTATTAGTCCCATTTATTCCTGTTCTTCAGGTGCACAAGGAAAATTGTAACTTTTTAGTCCCTTCATTGGCTTCTGTAGTTTGTGGGGTCATCAATAACACCATAGACCTTGATGATGCCATGCACCTCAAAGGAAACATGGTGGCCAATGCTTTGCAGGTACCTACAGCAGCATCACCAGCTCCAATTGATCCTACATCCTCTGCATTTCCAGGTTGGGGAGACAACAATGATGCCATGGACCTTGAAGAGAACACAGCAACTAATGCTTTGCAGGTACCAACAGCAGTGTCATTGTCTCTGGTTAATCATGGATCCTCTGCATTTCTGGGTTGGGAGAACATCAGTGACAGGGCAACCCATACCTTGCATGTGCCAACTGCAGCATCTCTGTTTCCCATTGATTCTGTGTCCTCTTTGTTCCCAGGTTGGGAAGAGATGGTATTGTCACCATCTCCAATTGATTATTCAACCTCCTCATTCCCAAGTTGGGGAACACTGATGATGCCATGGACTTCGAACCAACAGCAGTATTACCAGCTCTGGTTGATCCTGCATTCCCTGGATTTACAGGTTGGGGAGAGAACAATGACAATATGGACTTTGAAGGAAACATGGTGACCAATACTTTGCAGGTGCTGACAGCAACTAATGATGCCGTGGACTTTGAATGGAATACTGAATCTCATGCCTTGCATGTACATAGTTATGATGATTGAGGAGCCTTCAGTTGGTCAGACATACACAGGCAGCAACTATGTTGCAGGGGCAGAAGCAATAAACTTACACCATCCTATGACCAGAGCAACATGGAATCATCTAGCAGGCCCAAATGGCCACATACCTCACCTCACAATGGCATCAAGCATTGCTCTGTGGCTCACAATGAGCTACAGGTAATGTTCATGTGCTTATTTTTCTTGCTGAAGTCTTATTCTTAACACAGTCCAATGTCCAAGAACTAACTCGCCTTCTGATGCATTGGAAGTTGCACAAAGCACCAATCAACTCTATTTTAAAAGAAATAGCCTTAAGGTATAAGATTACAAGAAATGACACTCATGGGCCCAACATTCACAATCTAGTTCTTGATTTTACAGCAAAAAAATGGCTACTTCATGAAATAAATGCGCTGCTGAACTTTTTGCTAAAGAATTTGTCTTGCACAAGGACTATAGTTGCAAAGATCATGCACAGATTGAAAAAGTATTCTTCACTCACATTAACTATCTGAGAAATATTTATAGAAAGGCACTTGAAACAAAGAACTTGCAGGATGCAGGGACCACAAGAAAGAGAAAGCCCAAACTATGCGGCACCACCTAGTGAGTTCTGCTTTGCAATACCTGAGCCCAGGTAATTGAAGTTCCTTGACAGTTGTATAGAAGTCAAAAGCAGGTTTTCAATAACTCAAACATTGGCAGCATGTTAGCACATTGGGCTGTTATCTGGAAGTACATGACTATGGAGGCCATGAGTGGCAACAAAATGGACTATGACCCCAAAACTCCAGAGCAGGCCATGATTACATGACTCCTGTAGAGAAACTCTGCAGTTGACAACTGGCTTTGTTTGTTTGACAAGTTGCATCTTTTGTCTTGATTTTATGGAGATGGTAGGCCAACTCCAGGCCAGTTTTCCCACCATTGGGTACCATCATATCATCCTGAACATCACATATCCCATGCTGCTGCTGGCCTACCTCAAAACTTCTATTGTGAAGATTTCTTTGCCCGCTTAAATCCAAGTGAACTATGTAAGCTCCAGATTAAGGAACCTGTGGACTTGAGTCTTTCTAAGGAGTTACTGATGTAAGTTGTTTGCAAGGAGTAGTACAATTCCTCACACATTTTCCAGTATTGAGCAAAGATTTTGCAATGTTCAGAGCTGGAAAACACCCCTGTTACCCACTATGCACCCCATTATGTTAGATTTTATTGCAAGACTCAAAGCCACCTGATCAGAAAAGTTTGTGGTAGAGAGCAAGGATAAGTTTTTTTTAGAGGTTTTTGGATAGAGGTTGAGTAGAAGAGAGTTTGTCAAAACTCTCATGTCAAGACCAAAATTTCAACTCAAAGTTCACTCCCTCAGTTGATCTGTGTTTCTTTGCTTAGAAAACTTTTATAGTATATTGTTGTCTGCAATTTCCATGGGAAATATTTTATACAAAGGGTATTTTTTAAAGGGTAGGATTCTACACAAGTACAAGCATCTCATTTGTGCCATTTTGCTGTTTTTTTCCTCACTTGACCATTTACCCATTTTGAAAATGCTCACCAATTTACAGCCTTACTAGCCATGCACCTTCAAGTCAGCCACACTTGCACATCATGTCTAGGTTCACTTTGAGGAATGAGCTCACAAATAACTACCCTCACACCCTTTGTACCTCCTCCCCAAACTCAATTTCTATTCCAAGACTCCCACTCAAGCTGCCCTACAAGCATTTCTCTTGCTCTCTCAAATCTTTCAAATCTCTATCACCCTCCCTCCTAGATGCATCTCTCCCAGATGATTCTCTGTTTTCCTATCTTCCGGATGAGTTTCTCCCAGACAATTCTCTATTTTCTTCTCTCCCAGTGTCACCTCTCCACAACAAATGTAATATGGTTACTAAGCCTTTCATGCACAAGACCATAAGTCAGAACCTATCTATTGATTCTGGCTACAGTGGTGCAAAAAAGACTACTTGAGGTTATGTAAGATAACCTCAATACTTATATACTAACAAACTATTACATAATTTATAATAAGGATTATTATAAGGTAAGAATACATTATAATAAGTACCATAATGAGCATGGCCCATTACATACTTCCCTCATGGGACCATATTGGGTCTCATTGAATAGATAAAAGAAGAAGGATAAGGGTATCAGGCAAGATTTAGCATCCTGCCTTCCAACCTTCCTCCTCAGGCATCTATGAACATTATCTTCTAGCATCTAAGAGAGTTTTCTCCTAGCAGCTTCTGAGGTGTTCATCAAGTGGGTACGACAGAGTTGCATGGTGGTGAATGCAGCATTGGCAATCCTAGACATGTTATTCTCAAACAAGAATAATAGTCTGAGAGTGAAGCAGAAGACCAAAGCAGGCACCTTTGGTCTTATTGCATTTATTGTGCCGCTTATGGGCATGATAGGCAACATGGAAGGACCTATTAGGTCCCACCCAGTCCACCTAGACAAGCACAGAGGCCGCATTATGTGGCCGCTATATCTATGAGGTCATGTGCAGAGTCTGCCATGTCCACCATTTCATCCCATCTCACTGCCTCAGTGTTGACCAAGGCAGGGGGAGTCAAGGCAATAGGGTAATCTGTTGCCTTGGCTGGGAGCCCAGAGGCTGCAACGTTGGTTGTGGTCTTGCTAGGCCCATCTCAGTAGACAAAAGGGCAGTGGTAATGCCACCATCATTGGATGCTACCATAGCATGTGGAGGCATTGCACTGCTTATGGGCATGTTACACAACTTGGAGGGACCTATTAAGTCCTGCCCAGTCCACCTAAACAAGCACAGAGGCCATGTTATGCGGCCTCTATATTCATGAGGTTATGTGCAGAGTCTGCCATGTCCACCATTTCATCCCATCTCACCGCCTCAGTATTGACCAAGGCAGGAGGAGTCGAGGCAATAGGGTAATCTGTCACCTCGGCTGGGAACCTGGAGGCTGCAATGTTGGTTGCAGTCTTGCTGGGCTCCATTTTAGTAGATGGGTCTGAAAGGGCACTGGTAACACCACTATTGGTGGACGCTACCAAAGCGTGTGGAGGCACCAGGGGTGCCTCAGTCTGCAGGGTACCATGGTCAGGTGCAGGAGTAGGGGAGGAGACTATGGGAGTAGTCTCCTTCAGTGGATCTGGTTGCAGGAGGGACTTGTTAGGTCCCATTGGTGGAACCGCTGTCATCACCAGAGATGGTGGTGGTGGGGCAGCCTGAATTACCACTGCAGGGCAGTTAGCCAGGTATATAAACCTGGCATCTTTGCCATAATGAAGCCACTCTTGATTGGATAGCAGCTAGAGGTCTTGCACCTCCAAGAGTTGAATGAGAATGTGAAAGTGTTTTCGATCATTAGGGGTGGGTTCATACCACCCATTGTATCCTGGCAACATTTCTGGAGTTCTGTAAAGCTCCATGCATTGATGCCTGTCATTGTTAGTGCTTGCAAAAAGGTCCATATGGAGACCACTCCCAGACCAATGATAGTCTAGGTAGCATATGCCATAGGTATATGCATGGTCTATCCACATACATGGAATTCTGTTGACAAGGAGGTGGTGAAGCACCTCCATATTGCCAAGGTTGCTTGCTCTCTAGGAATCAGCAAATCTCCAAGGGACCATATTTCATGACATTAGTGGCCATGGTAAGGTCTCAGGATATGATCAATCACATGTGGGCATATGACTTATTGGATAGGGAAGAAAGGACTGTGATTGACTGGAGGAGTTCTTTCATAACATCTCCAGCGTCAAACGCTCTATTGATCTTCTTATAGATTTTGTTGACCATTTTGTCATGAGTGCTTCCTGGAGCAGCTGCACCTGCTGGACCAGTACAGTCCCTCCCATGACATTCTTTTAGGTACAACCAGAAGGCTACTGGGTCCCATATCTCAGCACAGAGCTTCTGTTCTGACAACAAAATTGCACGCTTCATGAAGGAATATGCCAGGCAATTATTGCTTGTCCATGCATGGTGAGCTTGTAGTTTATAGGTTGGATGTGGGGAAGGTAGTTGTGTGAATATGTATTCCCATAATTGGACCAATGACAACTCAAGGTTCAAAGGAACATGCCAGGCAACTATTGCTTGTCCATGCGCAGTGAGCTCATGGTTCATAGGTTGGATGTGGGAAAGGTGGTTGTGTGAATATGTATTCCCATAATTGGACCAACAACAACTCAAGATTCATATTGTAGGACTATTTGCTCCACTTCCCATCATCCCTACCCAGAATATGCCCCATCCAAACTGCAGTGACTTTCCCAACTGGGAGTATTAAAGGATTTGTTGAGCTGTTGACTTTGCGCATGTCAGCAACCTGTCTCACATCGAGAATTGGAGAGTCCATGGGCATCATAGTGGAGGAGGTAGTATCTTTGGTCTCATTATAATATGCATATGTAAAAGAACTCACCCTCAGTCTGTGTTATAAATGACTGAGGGTATTCATATGTATCAAGGGAATATATAGTATCTACTATCCATTTTCCTCTATGTGACAATGGATGTAAAGTGGTGAATTGGAACAAAGCAAGTGTGATATGTCTTTTTGGCCACTTACGATGTTTGGCCACTTATAGTGCTATCGCATCAACATCAACACATATCTCTATATAATGTGACAAGTGTTTTGTGGGAAATTGAATGATGACTAAAATTGGTCAGCGCTGACTAAGGAATCTCCTTTTAGGGTAACAGCATAGATAGTGCTTGAAAAAAATTCGAGAAAATCACTGAAAAATCAGAAAAAATTCAAGGGCTATTGGTACACTGATTGCAGTGTTTTTGAGGTACATAAATGCTAAGAAAAATCAGAAAAGTTCAAGACAAACTCAATTCAGTTTACAGTACCTTGAATAATTGACATTGAGCTGTGAAAACCGAGGCCTTAAACCGAACGCAGTGAGGTTGAGGCTGGGATTAAGCACTTGAGTTGTGAAAACTGAGGCTGGGTGTGCCCTCTCCGCAGGCGCAGGGAGTTCCAGTGAAGGGGGTACTATGCTCTCCTGCAGAGAGGAAGTTAATAATGAAGTTCTTCTTAATAGAGATACTTGGAGCCCTAACTGAACAAAGTGAGGTTTGGGTGGAGGCTGAGTTGGGGGGGGTTTGGGGGCAAAGCCCCCAATGAGCTATGAAATCTGTGCCTTTGGCACAGATCATAGCTCGTCTATATATAATCTCTATATAATGCAATGCTGTGTTCAGTTAAGGCCTCGGTTTTGACAGCTCAGGTACTTAATTTCAGCTCTCAAAGTGTTACTGTAAGCTGAAATGAATTTTTCTTGAGTTTTTCAAATTCTTTAAGCATTTATTGACCCTCAAAAACAATGCAATCAGTGTATCCATGGCCCCTGAATTTTTCCTGATTTTTTCAAATTTTTTCAAACACCTTCTATGCCATTATTACCCTAAAAAAAAGTCTGAATACTATTTTATTATGTAAGTCTTGGTCAGCCTTAGTCATTCCATCAATTTCCCAGGAGTCATCCCATATTATATAGATGCTCTATGACCTCTTACATACAGTGTCAGCAAATATAACAATCTCCAAATTTCTTGTTTCTTCCTAGCCTTAAAACTTGGGGTAGCTGCTTGAGCTTACATATACATGGGCCAATATTTTGCACTACACAACCTTGACAACTCTGTGAATGTGCCTAACTCTGCTGGCAGCAAATTTGGGGAGTTCTACTTCAGTTCTATAGCAGGAACCCACTTCCTAAGCGCTCTATGGAGTCCTAACAAAAACAAAAAATGGATTTTGGTACTATCCTTGAATGAGGCAGAAGGCTTGTCATTTCCACAAGGGTAAGTATGCATCTGACATTTTTTAGTGTTGCTCAAATTTCTTCTGACAGGTCTCATAAAAATTTATTGAAGAGGCTTATGAACCAACTTTCAAATAACGTTGTTAGTATAATCATACACAAGATACTTGATGTTTTGGACCTCATCAGTCTCATGGTGACTTGTCAACATTATTGAGAGTCAGGATGGCATCATCTTGAAAGATTACTTCAAGATTCAATTGTTGTCTTGTGGGCTGGTGGTTGACTCATCTATTTGGACAGCACAGAAATAGATGATCTACCAAAGAGAATATTGACAGACTCAAAAGTAGAGCATCTCAGACTGTTGTATGACAAATGTTACAAGTCATTGGACGATGATGCGCCCAAAAGTTTGCTAAATGCAGTCGGTAGTGACAGAACTTAGCGCTTTTGTGCTGAGCGTATCGGTAATGAGCAAGAGTCCTGACAGGTTCCCAGAGGCAGGTAAGTGGATTGAATGTGTAGTGATGAAAGAAAAGGTGCTTAGCACGGCTAAGCTCTAGGCCATAGGTGCCTAGTATAGGTTTACTTGGTTTCTGAACAAGTCCCGTAGTTAGACTTGGCTAGAGTGCACCCGTAGTTGGTGCCGACAATGTCGCAAGAGAGAGAGCAAAAAGATAAAGTGCACAGTGCTGGGTTAAGGGGTAGATTTTCTTGTTCTATGTAATAACTATGTACTGTTTATATAG